>WTSP01001184.1:100226-117633 GCA_025331215.1 Actenoides lindsayi | reverse complement strand
CTTCTCCGCCTGCGCCAGCGCAGCCTTCAGCGGGGTGACCTGCTGCAGCAGCTCCTGCAGGTGCCTCTCGATGCGCGCCTTTATGGGCTTTTCCCGACTTCGGAAAAAGGCCCCAAAACAGCAACTTGCCGCCCCTTTTCTCCACGATTCCCTTCCCCAGTGTGGACTGACCTGCATTGGAACTGGTCACCTTCTTTTTGTGAGTTCAACTAAACTCTTGCTGATTATGCCTGTATTAAAAAAAATAAAAAATAAAAAGGGCCAGAGGATGGCCTTCAGCATTAGTGGTTTTTACTACTTAATTCTTACTGTCATCATGGGTACAGTTTTGTCTGTGCCAAACACCATTCTCTCATATTTTGTCTGAGCACTAATTGAAGAGAACAGATGCCAAGGAACACTCTCAAGAAGGCACTCTGGACAACACTGCTCCGTGTTTGGGTACCTCTGCTCTGTTTAGTTCTGTAGTGTTATCTCAGCAGGCTTTGAATCCTCAAACTCCCTCATATATTTTTATGTTATGCTGCAGATCTTCAGTGTATGTATCATGTAATCTTGGAGTCAGCTGTAGAAATTTTTCCAGGGATTATGAACTAATAAAAATAGATAAAAAGTAACAACCAGTTCTCCCTGACAGCAATGTACCACATAAAGCCTAGTAAAGATCTGTAGCCAAGTGTTACACTGTGCAAAGGTGGCTTTGCCATACCTCTTGGCCTCGGGGACAGAGAGTAGTTCCTTGTTCTGCTTACTTTACTAACATCTATGTGCCAATGTCTGATGGTCTGCTGGGCACCTAAAAGAATATTTGCTGTGTGCCAGCTCTCTGAAGTGGAAAAAAAAAGTATTCATCAAGATCCCAGCTGACTCCTTGCTGCAAACCAGAAGCATTTTGTGTTGTCTCTTTCTGATTTTCCTTTCTGGCACTTACAAAGCATCACTGAAGTTTCTGGCACTGTAGGGTAATGTTTCCTGCCAAGCATCTTACCTTCCCTCCTGATGTCATTTACTATCAAACAGAAATAATTGTCATTTATGAACTGTAAACAGGGCAGATATGCAGTCTGACACATCCAATCCACTGTCCTCGCAGAGGCCTTCATCTTTTCTCGAGGATCTAGGTCCTTCTTTTATCATTCTGCTACCCTTTTAGCCAGGAGTACCAAAATGAACTCTCCATACCTTAATGCTTCACAGATTTCATCAGCAGTCTTGGGAGAGGGGATAGAAATCTAGATGCAGTTTTCCACACAGATGCATAGCCCATACTCTTGGTGAAAGTAGCAGTCTTGTATTTCATTTCAGTTGCCTTTCAGCTCAATGAATCATCAATTGTACACAAAGTGAACATCCTGGTTTAACCCCAGCTGGTAACTAAGCACCACAGAGCCACTCACTCACTCTCCCCCAGTGGGATGGGGGAGAGAATCAGAAGGCTGAAAGTGCCAAAACATGAGAAGAGATAAAGTCCATTTAACAGGGAAAGCAAAAGCTGCATACCCAAGCAAAGCAAAAAAAAAGGAATTCACTCACTACTTTCCATTGGCACACAGGTGTTCAGCCATCCCCAGGAAAGCAAGGCTTTGTCACGCATAATGATTGCCTGGGAAGACAAATACCTCCTTCATTCTTCTTCCCACCCAGCTTTTATTGCTGAGCATGATGTCATATGGTATGGTATGGTATTGGCATAGTATGGTACGGTATGGTATGGTATGGTATGGTATGGTATGGTATGTCCCTTTGATCAGTTAGGGTCAGCTGTGCCAGCTGTGTCCTCTTCCAACTTCTTGTGTAACCCCAGCCTACTAGCTGTCAGGGCAGCATGAGAAGCAGAAATGACCTTGACACTGTAGGTACTGTTCTGCAATAGCTAAAACATCAGTACAGTATCAACACTATTTCCATCGCAAATCCAAAATATAATACCATAGAAGCTACTATGAAGAAAATTAACTCTATCCCAGCCAAAACCAATGTGGTCAATCAGCTATCCCATTAAGCCTGAATGCTTGATAGCTGGGGCAAGCTTCGGAGTAATGGGAGGCAGAAAGATCAATCCTTTGAAGTGATAAAGCAATTTAAACACTGTCTACAGCATGCTGGATTCAATATAATATCTTCCAGATTGAGCTTCTGGGGGAAACTTAGAAGCAGACTCAATTTGCAGAGAACAACAGATCTTAACTTAAGAAATATAAGTGAAGACTGGGGGCTTGCAGTGAAAAAAGACTGGGTTTTGAGCATCTTCAATATAGAATTAGATGCCTGAAGGTTTAGCTAGCAGTCTAAGGATTTAAACAACTCTACGATCACATTAAACCTTGCTTAAATTCTGGTAAGGGGCTAAAATTAACATAACATTTAGGTACCTAAGGTTCTTTATGAACATAGATAATAGCATGACAGGCTGAAAAGGTATTCAAAGAGAAAGACAAAGATAGCCTTTATTGTTGTTTCACAGTGAAGAATGCAAAGACTATCAAAATTAACCAGATAGTATTTGTGGAACATTTGGTTTAGGCAAAAAGACAGTAACACACACTGAAATCCCAGGACTGCAGTCTTATTTATAGGTTAAGAAGAATTAACTGAACTATCAATGCATTTTCATGAGGAAAAAAAAACCAAACCCAAACAAAACAAATTCAGGAACTATTTGTGAAAGAGCAGGGATTTTAAATTTCTGTGTACTGTTAGAAATAAGTTATGGAACCATCACTATGTAATTAACATTTACCAGTGGCAAAGTAATTCAGGGTAATTAGTTAACAAGGAAATAAAAATGTATGAGTTGCACAAATTAGTGGCCTAGCATTTCTGAGCTGTAAGTCCAATCACAATGGGAAATTTAAATGCCAAAGTGGTTTCCTTCTTGATTTTAGCTCCTTTCTCATGCCTGTGTTATTGGTAAGTGCTCCACTCCTAATCTTTGTTTTGCATCTTCACTAGAAGTAGTGCTAATAGAAGAGATTAAACGTATGTTATAAAATTAATACACATAAAAGTACTGTATAATTTTCTGCTGAGAATTCACTACTTGAGTAACCCAAATCTTGAATGGTGAATGGCATTTCTAGCAGAAAGATCTTTCTATAGTGTAATAGGTGATACACCAGAGGACAAAAAAAGTTAACTGTTAATGTTTAATTAATAAGTCTGTGCACTGATTCTGAGACAGAGTTAATTTTCCCATAGCAGCCCTCCCAGTGCTGTGCTTTGCATTAAGAGCTGCAAAGGTGCTGATAACACACCTGTGTTGTGGCTACTGCTGGGCAGGGCTCGCACAGCACCAAGGCTGGTTTTTTCCAACATTCCCTCTGCAATGGAATGGGCTGGACAAGATCTTAGGAGGGGACACGACTGGGACAGCTGACCCAAACTGACCAAAGGCATATTCCATACCATATGATGTCAGCTGAACTATAAAAGCTAGAAAAAGGAAGAGGACAGGGGGACATTGGCTTGTTCTCCAGAGCAACCACTATGTTTTTGGAGCCCTGCTTCCTGGAAAGGGCCAGACATCGCCTGCTGATGGGAAGTAGAGATTAAATCTTTGTTTTCTTTCACTTCCACACGTGGCATTGCTTTGCTTCTTCATTACACTGCTTTTGTCTTAGCCCAGGAGTTTAATCTTATTTTTCTTCCCCCTGGTCCAGCTGAGAGGAGAGGGGGAAGTGTTAGAGCAGCTCAGTGGGAACCAGGCATCCAGCCAAGATCAAACCATCACAGTCTGGATTAAACAGTGTTTAAGATTTTACTCATCTAGCAGAGATTTGCTCTTGTCAAGTTAATATTGGTTGTAGGTAGTAGCTAGTTTAGATAGGTTATCGTTTTATAATTTATTTTCTCATTCTTAGATTTTGAATAGGATATTTATCCTTGTCTGTCTACTTCCAATACCATCACATGCTCTTCTATTTTGTTTACAGAATAACAATATAGAAACCCCTCAATGGCCTGTCTGCAGGCCATTAGAAATTTTTAGACTGTCAGGGACAGTGGTGGTGATTTTTGTTGGATTGTCACCTGCTTGGTTTCCTCCTGACGCTGCTCCTCTTCTTGCTCCTGAGGATGCCTTCTCTTTTATTGTGACCACTGTACATTTGCTGGGCTGAGTATAACTTTATTTACTTTATACCAGCATTGATATTAGTTTTGTTATTTCATTAAACACCTTTTCATTTCAGCATATGAGTCTCCTCTCCTTTTTGGACCCCTTCTTGGCTGGGGAGGGGTCATCAAGTAATAGAGCAACTGCTGGATTTCAGCCCTGGATACAAACTAAGCATAAACAGTGTTACAGAAGATGCATATGATGACAAGGGAGGTTCTGTGCATTCCCTTACTGGTACCCAGGCTGCACATGCCAGCTGGAGTGAGTTATGGGCTCCCAGATCCCTCACTGTCCCTGGCATCCCAGTATTAGGACTATATTGGGGTCCTTTCTTTCTGTCTTACACAGCTTTTCTCCCCAGAAAAGCAAGGTGCACAGTATCTCAATGTCAGATACAGGCATAGGGACTTTCTGTGACCAAGTTTCTGTGTTTGGTTTGTGTTCATCTGCAGCAATAGCTAGGAGTCAAGAAAGGTAACTAATAGTACTCCAGATGATGCTAACAGACTCTACTTGTGCAGCTGTCTTGAACCCTTTCTCTCAAGATGCTCACTCATCAGTTTCCATTTTACTGCTGTTAGTGTGGGATTCATTTGCTTACACATGGCACTTAGTGCCATTCAGGATGTATAAAGCACTTCACCTGGCTTCCGGCTGCCACTCAGAAGACTGGGAATCCCTGTCAACTTTCTATCTGCCAGGTAGAGAATAAATGAATTGAACCATAGATCTCCACTGGTTGCTCTGAGTGCCTATATGAAGATATCTAGGTAGCTGCAGTTAGGTGTCAGTCTCAAACAAATTTCACCTTGACCAGAACAGTTTGACACCTCAGCCATTAAGCTGTACCTCACGGTGACTGACAGGCACCTCATGGTCTGGACTCTTAGTAAACAGGCTCAGGGGTTGCTTTTGTCCATGTTTTGTCTTGGCTTGTGCCTTAAACCAATCAGAATGACCACAGTGCACCCTCAACTAGGGTGTAACTCCCTAAGAGCCAGAGGAGTTGGTTCTTCTCAGAGCAGCAGGTATGACAGCCAGACCCCCTTGTGGACGCGCTGTCCAAGGACACTGCCATGGACTAAGGGAGTCTACATGGATTGAGTGAACCTTGATCCCCCATTTGGGTGAGTGGTATCTCAGGCACTCTGGTGTGGAAGGTTTCCCCTTGATGCTTGAGTGTGTGCCCATTTTGGTTCATCTTTCCTTAAGGTTTAGGAGTTAGTTGTATATTAGTTAATTCCAAACAGACATCCAAACTTGTATTTGGTCAGAAGGAACTTTATTGCAATAAACTCCCATTTTGGATAGCAGCTGCTGATTTTACCATTTGTCAGTGTTATAGCTGACTGTAATAATATCTTTCAATTATCTTTTTATTAAGAAAATATCCACTAATTATCTGCTTAGAGTAAAATTAAAAATCATAATTATTTCCTTTTTTTCCCGGTTTTCTTATTTTTATGAAATATCTGTGAAAGCTTTTTTTATGCTCTGTATTTTTTCTATCCTGTCTACAAGTAATATATAGTTAATCTATTTGTATGATTTATTTTTTTTTTAAATCATTTGTACTTCAGCATATATGAAAGAAGGAGTTGGAGTTTATAATGAAAAGCATGTTTTCTTCAGGCTTCACAAAAAAAAAAAATAAAAATCAGATATAAGTTTCTGATAGACCTGAAAGATTTGTATTTAAGATTAGTGTGAAGCTAGTGGCATACTAGTATAGACATTGAAAGTTGCTTACTTAGTGCAGGTACTACATCTACCTTGAAATGTTAATTTCTTTTTCTTTAAACCTTTTAAAAATGTGACAAATGATTGGATGGCCTTCATTAAAGAAAAAAAATACCAAACATACAGAACTTTAATGGGGTATTGCTGCTGTTAAAGGTAGCAATAAATTCTGTATTTGAAAAATGTTTGCTATAACATGGAGTAATACTCTAACATTACCTCCCACAGATGGCTGAATAATCCATTTCACTATGATGATTTATCAGCATCTCTTTAGTCAATTGGGTAAGTTTCGCTCCCTTTGCTCAAGGAGAGCATTTCATACATAGAATCTATAAAATCATAAAACATTGTCTATGTGATTCATTAGATATACTGAACTAATGTTAATAAAGAACCTACAGACTTATGAAAGTACATGTATAAGCAATAGCCCATTAAGTAATGACAGTGCAAAAAAAATAAAATCACATAGTTTCTATCAATTTATTTCTTTTTAAATTATCATGTTTCCTTGAACTCGAGGGTCTTTTTGTGTGTTTTGAGGCATATGTTTATATTGTGCCACTTCTACCCATGAATGTTCCAAGGGATTTCAAAGCCACTATCTCTATCATTATACATACTATTAAGCTAAGCCACAGTACTCTCAACGGCATAAATTCAGTTTCAGGGGCAGCATTTCAGGTTCTAATTACACGAGCTATTCACAAAGTTTTGCTTGCAGGGCTACACAAAATATAATGAATATTATACCATGTAAATATAAATAGATGGGAAAATAACTTCTGTGGATACAGAAAAATGGCAGACTAAAACATGTGAAACTGTAATGGTTATGTTTCTGAAAACACTAAAATACTTCTGCCTAGTGGAGACAGAAGATCATGGAATGCCTGTGGCAGGTGCAGCCTTCCCCCAGCAGACAAAACAAGCAAAGCAAACAGGCTGTGCTGGAGCTGGTGCCTCCACCAGAGCAGTTTGATGCCTTGGCCATTAAGCTGCACCTCCTGGTGCTTAAGCGGTGCCTCAGGTTCTGGACACCTTATTAACCAGGCTCGGGGGCTGCCCTTGTCCGTGTTTTGTCTGGGCTTGTGCCCTCAACCAGTCAGAATGACCACAGTGCACCCTCAACTGGGATATAAATGGGGTCCTGCCTAAGAGCCAGAGGAGTTGGTCATTCACAGAGCAGTGGGCCTGGAAGTTGGACCCTCCCCTTGGACATGCCATCCAAGGACACTGCCATGGATTGAGTGAGTCTTCATGAATTGAGTGAGCCTCGCCCCCCCCATTTGGGTGAGTGGTATCTTGGGAACTCTGGTGTGGGAGGTTTCCCCTTGTGCCCATTTTGGTTCATCTTTCCTTAAGGTTTAGGAGTTAGTTGTGTAGCAGTTAATTCCCAATGGAGGATGGAGCCAGGCTCTTCTCTGTTCTGTCCAATGGGACAAGGGGCAATGGGTGTAAGCTGGAGAATAAGAAGTTCCACAGAAACATAAGGAAAAACTTTTTCACTATGAGGGTCGTGGAGCTCTGGAACAGGCTGCTCAGAGGAGTTGTGGAGTCTCCTTTTCTGGAGACATTTAAAACCCGCCTGGACGCGTTCCTATGTGACCTGCTCTAGGTGGTCCTGCTTTCACAGAGGGGTTGGACTAGATGGTCTTTTGAGGTTCCTTCCAACCCTTAATATTCTGTGATTCTGTGATTCTGTGATCTGAACTTGTATTTGGTCAGAAGGAGTTCTGGGCAACTTTGGTTGCAATGAACCACCATTTTGGATAGCAGCTGCCGTTTGTTTTGTCAGTGCCTCCATGATAGTGCCTTCAAGGAGAACGTGATAAATGTGAAAATACTGTCAGCCATGTTTATTGTGTTACATAAAAAGGAACCTGTTAGTACAATTTAATTCACAACAAGCAGTACCAACCAAATGCCAAGCAACTTGGTATTAAGCTAGGCTTTTGCTGCTGACTGGGAAGTTCAGCTCGGAGTCAAAAAAAAAATAAATTAAGGGAAATGTTGAAGGTGCTGGCAAATTTTGAAACATGTATTGTGCTCAGCAATTTTGTCAACACTATACATTCATGATTGTAGAATTGTAGTTTGGTAAAAGGATTTATTGCCACAAGAAGACAAAATACTATGTAAAAAAAAATGGCAGTGTTATGTCTAAGACAATTAAGCCATCTTAATTCTATATACTAGAATAAATTACCAGAGCTGACATTTTAAAAGGAAAAAATAAATAATCCCCTGAAATATTTAAAAAAAAACAACAGTAAAAATGCTGGTTGTTTTTCATTTGAGTTGCGAATTCCCTAGCAAATCTTGATGTTCAGATGTACTCCACAGTGTCCAGCTATCTGTTTAAGAACCTACATTTAAGCTAAGGCACTTGGAACATTGCTTTAAAAGCAGAATGCTATATTGCTTCCACACAAAATGGTCCATGGTGATTATTAAAAGAAGAAAACTGATACTCAGTGATTACTGTGGGGTACTGTACACTGAAAAGATGTTTTTCAACCTTTTTTTTTGATATGTATTTTCTTTCTACATTAAGGAATGAAAGGTATCACTTTTTGGTATTTTAATCTGAAATTACTCTTTGCACCAGACAAACATGAGTAAAAATAAAGTAATACTTTAATTTGCACTTTATTCACCTACAGTTTAAAATCAACCTTATAGTTACCTGTACCTTATATAAGCTCCATTTTTTGGTTTGGTTTGGTTTGTTTTTTCCATACAACTAGCAAGTAGTCAGAACAATGACAAAGACTTATGTACTGTTTCACTGAATAAGATCTGGATTTGAAAATTCACGTTTCATGGTATGCACGGATTAAAAACTTCTTCCTACAGATTCTCATAACTAACCCTGAATGTTAGCTCTGGCAGCTTTCTTGAAAGATTATTCACTACCATTTCCTCTCTTTCAATTATGAAATTATCACTTGACTGTAAATGTCAGTTGGCATAAGTAAGTAGATCTATCTCCCATACCTATTACAGAAAAAAAATGTTGATAATAGTGATAGTAATTGACTGGGCTACAACAGATTTCTAGTACATTGTGAATGCTATGTATTATCAATGTGGGGAAGAAAAAGCGGTTGTCAGTTTATCACAATTTGTATGCTATATATTGAAATCTGTATATGAATTGTACTACATAGTTAAAAGATATAGAAGACATTCTTTTAAATGTCTATTAATTGTTGATCAAGACTATAGACACTCACTGAACAATTTCTGTGAGTGACTTTCAGGTCTACAACTCTCGTCTGGCTTTTGAGAGACACTCAAATCCCTAAAATGTCATCAGTGGAGAAAAATCTCATCTAGAAATATGACACACAGTAAACATGGAATTGGAAAAAGTGCTGAAAGAAATATACTTTACATCCTGTGAAACCTGGGGGAAAACAGCCCAAGTGTATTGATTATTCCTATTAGCTTACAAAGGAGAAGAAAAACCATAGCAAATTCTGTGTTAAGCTCAACTAAGATTTTGAAAATTAATTCCTGTGGTCAGTTTCAAGATACAACTGTAATATCTACCCATATTCCTATAGGAAAAAAAGAAAAGGTTTTAAATGTTTTTACATCTAGAATAATTTCAAATTTAATTGTTTTTTTCTGCTAAAATCCTGTATCTATACCTCACCCACCCCACTCCCAATTATTTATCTTCTCTGACTGAAAATGCTACTAAAAATGACACATAGTACTGGCTAGCCAAATGATTTTGGTTTTACCCATTAGATCTTTGGGACTTAAGCTGATGAGAAATCTCATACTCATAAGTCTAAATATAAAAGAAATTCTGTTTGTGTTCTATAATATCTTTTCATGTGCCATTATTGTCAATTAGACTGTGAATGATAGTCAGGTAAAATACGTATTGACATACTAATCGATACTAGTTCCACAAGAGGATTTATAGGCAGTCAGAAGTGAGAGACATATCATTTCAGTGAAATGGAGTTTTTATTTTGCAGATCTTAACTTCAGGACAGAGACTTGGAGAAGTGATTTTAAGCAGGTCAAGGAAGGCTTTATCAAAGAGGTAACAGACCCTGAACTTCTGCTCCCAGCTAAACTTCATGCTGTATCTAAGAAGAAATTTTCTGAGGTATAAAAATCTATCACTTGGTCATCTGATAAAATCAGAAAAGACTATACTCAGGTTACTGATAGAGACAGTAGAAAACTAAGTAAAAATACTGACAATATGAAATCTCCATGGCACAGTTAAGGTCTGGAAAGCAAAGTTGTTATTTATTTTGCCTTTTTAAAATGAATGTGAGATTTGATAGTTTAACATTAATTATAGGAAAAAATATGTTATATTTGATGGATTTCACTGAAATGAAAAGAACAGGTACTGATTGAGCCTAATAACCAAATAGTTGAGACCTCCCACACTTTACTTGTCCTCACCTGGACAAGAACTGGGATTTATTTAGAATAATTCATTGAAAAAAATTCTAACCCATTGAATAAGGCTTTAAGAAAACATTATAGCTGTATTTTAGCAAGGTTAATTCCTGCAAACACAAGTAGTCTTAAATGTTTAAGAACCTGTGCAGAAAAAATCAACAGAAGATCAGGCAATACTAAGGCAAATTACAGGTCCCTTTCCCTGTTAGCGCTGAGAAGAGACCGTGCTCTTGCTATGACAGAATAATAGAAATACACAGTGCTTTTGTGTATGTACCTGAATATAATTCTGCCAAAATTACATGATAGTTTGTTGGTTTTATTTTCCACTTTGACAACATTACTTATAGTAAGAAAAGAAGTTCTTCAAGGTCTGTTTTCTGAGTTTTTGAGAGGTCAGAATGACTTCAGGTAACATGAAAAAGTATTACTGAATGAAAAAAAAATAGATGTATAACACTTCAAGTGTACCAGAAATAGTGGAAAATCTGCATTATGAATTAGGAACCCAACCAGAAAGAAGCACAGTAAATGTTCAATTTTAAAATTTACACTAATATTTTCAGTAGAGTCCTTTAAAAAGTCTTGGTGCTGTAGCTAGAAATAAACTAGAATAACCGCAGCAGCTGCAATATTTCATAACAAAGTCAATCTATTTAAACTTCCAATTTATAAAATAAAGTTTATCAGTATGCATTTTGTCTAGCTAGCAACTAACCCACTACTGCCATGAATAAATCTTGGCATTATAAAAGCTATAATTATAACCGGTATCTTTTTTGAACTGTGCTAGACACTTCTCCATGTACACATTAAAAGGTAAAAGAAATGGTAAGTCATAACTGAATGAATAATAAAAGCATTGCTTTATCTCAGTCAGCACCTGTATGTGTTACACAAGCTGTTAAGCCATATGCTAGCAGTTAAGTGTTGGATCTAGAATTAAGTGAATCCCTTCACTTGTGTTTTAGAAATTTCTTCCGGATTCTTTCAAATTCATCTAATGTATCCTCTAAACCATCAATTATTTCCAGATATGCACAGTGGGAATTTCTGTGAAATCTGCTATACATTGTTTTCTGCTAACTGTCATGTTTGAGCAACCTGATCTAGTGGAAGGTGTCCCTGCCCATGACAGTGAGGTTGCAACTAGTGGCTATTTAAGGTCTCATGCTACCCAAACCATTATATGATTCTATGTCTGTGGATGTCTGAATAAAATGTAAATTTTTTTGTGTGTCTGACACAGAATAACTCATTCAGCACCTCAAGAATGTGTTTAGAATTTTAATAATGTGCTAAGGCAAAACACACTGTGAGTCAATCATTGAATAAGATACTTATTCATATAAATGAGCTTTCAGGTACATTTGTCTGAAATTTACTTTTTTGGTCCCTGTATTCATACTGGAACATGTTGATCCGTCGTTGCAACCCTTTGGCACACCGCTATCTGTTGTTGCACTGCACTGGGGAGCATGGTACCCTCTCCCAAGTCTGGAATGTGCAGGTGCACAGGGGAATCAGGCAGTCAGCCAGTCTTAGCCAGCTCCTTGTTGTCTGGCGAGCGATACCAGGAACCAAACAATGAAAGAACATCTCAAGGACAGGATGAGGGAGCTGAAGATTAATGAAGTAATGATCACCAGAGGTGCCCCAAGACCCCCACGCATGTGCAACAGAGGGGGTGACCACTGTTAGCCACTGTGGGTGGGAAAATACTGTTCAGCCTCTGTGCATGTGCTGGCCACATGTGCACCACCACTGGAGCAGTCTTCACGCACCCACCAGGAGAGCTATAAGTAGCCCGCTGAGGTGGGCAGAGGGGAATATATTTTTTGGAAGATTGACCTGATGCACATCTTGATACAGGGGACACCCTTCAGAAGATATTAGGACCTACTGACTCCTCTTCCTTAGCACCAAGCAACGTGCCATCCTCCTGTTCCGCAGTTTGTCTATCACCTTGGGGTTGGTATTTACATGGGAATGTTTGGCAACTAGTTGGGTTTGCTTGAATAACATTGCTTTTGCTTATTAGTTGTGTGTGTGAGTGCTTGAATAAAATTGCTTTTCATTAGTAGCTATATGTGTGAATGCCGTCCTTTGTGAAATTGTTTTGATGAGAATCTCATACTGTCACAACCCTGAGCTGTTATCTTCTTTCCACTCTGTAATGTTACATTTTGGTTTGGTTTGTTGGGGTTTTTTTTCTCATTAGATCTGGTCCTAAACTGATTGCTTATTTAGATTGAGCAAAATGTAAATAGTTGATTTAAATGTGTGCAAATACCACATCCAAGATTTACACTTACGAAGTTCTCACCAATGACTGTTACCTAACTGCAAACATCTAGCATCTCATTCAATCCACCATCACTTAATGATTAAGACTGTCAGGATTTTGAGGGCACCAACAGTTCAGTTTTTTGTCTCCTCACTACAAGACAGACATTGAGGTCTTGGAACATGTCCAAAGAAGGGCAACAATGCTGGTGAGGTGTCTAGAGAACAAGTGTTATGAGGAGCAGTTGAGGGAACTGGTGTTCTTTAGCCTGCAAAAAAATGAGACTCAGGGCAGACCTTATCATTCTCTACAACTACCTGAAAGGAGGTTTTATCAAGGTAGGTGTTGGCCTCTTCTCCCAATTAATGAGTGATAGGACAAAAGGAAATAGCCTCAACTTGCACCATGGGAGGTTTACGTTGGGTATTAGGAAAAATTTTTTCACTGAAAGGGTTGTCAAGCAGTGGAACAGGCTGCCCAGAGAAGTGGCAGAATCCCTATCCTTAGAGGTATTTAAAAGATGTGTACATGTGGCACTGAGGGACATGGTTTAGTGGTGACTTGGCAGTGCTAGGTTAACAGTTGGACTTCATGATCTTAAAGGTTTTTACCAACCAAAACAATTCTGTGATTCTCTCTCCAGAATGTACCCTACTTGGAAACAGGACAATCATTGGAGCACCCCGGAACAGAGCAAGGGATTTTGTAAATGCTGTGTGGATCTGATCAGCATTCTAAGCTTGAGTATATTTTACTTAGTACAAGAGTCAGACCCTTGGATTACTCAAAACTGAAGTTATCAGTGTAAGCTGTTTAAACCTATGAAGAATGTGAGAGGAACAGAAAACCAGCATGTCTTCATTCAGCCACACAGAAACTTCACACACGTGCAGAAATTATCTTCTTCAAAACAGCGTAACACCTTAGCCTATAAGACTGATTAATAAAATGTAGTTGAACTGACACATGGCTCATTACTCCCAATTATGTCTTTAGCTTCAAAAAGTACATCAAGACAATAGCATTTTTTTGCTATGCACATGTCTAAATCTCTGATTTACTTTTATTTTTAAATAGAGAGGACAGACTGAAGTCTGAAGTCTGAGCCTATAAACTAGCCTCTGGGGCTGTCACTCTGAAAGGCCTATTAGCAGCACAATTTACAAGGGAAGCTTAGAAAACAGACATTTACTTCAGCAAATCTCAAGCCATTATTATCTGATTGCAAAGCTAATAAACTTCCAGTGGTTTTAAAAGTAACAGAAATTATTAATTTGATAACATCAGTAGTGACAAAAAAGGGGCAAACTCCTGTCAGTACATGGGTGCCATTTTTAAAAAAAATGGATGTACTACATTATATGAATGATTATATATATATACACATACAATTCATAATTCATTGTCTTTTCTCTAGAAAAAATTGTAATATAATGAGGGAAAAGGCTAAGAAAAAAGGTCATATTTAGCTTAGCTACAAGAATTGATTCTCATAAGAATTTAAAAAAAAAAAAAAGTTGAATAAATGAGAGGGGTATATTTTAAAATAATATTATATTAAATGTCCATTTTGGTTTTTTGGAACTTAAAGTGAAATCCATGAGGTACCCAGCACAGACTGTTTACTCTGACAAACATAAAACCACAAGTGTTTGATCATGATTAGAAAGTTCCTGTAATAGAGCCCCTCTGCAAAATGTTTAGCTTGCAGTTTTGAAGCCAAGAGAATGGCTGTTACTACATTATCCATCTAGCAACTACTGCAGCTTATGATAGAAGCTATTCAGTTTAATGATTTTGATTAATAAGTCTTATTAATTTTTTCACATTGAAAATATATTTTTTTTTAAAAGTATTTCTTAAAAGGCCTCACATCTCATATAGCAGTCATGTAACTTGAAATATATTCTTGAAAAATTCATATATCAAAATATCATATCATTGAAAAGCTGTTTTATTATTGAAAAATGAAATTGTTAATTATTGTGATTTAAGCAAACCTGGAGTCTGGCAGCATCTGGCCTAGTAGCATGGAAGACAGAATTTGGAATCACAGTCATGACACTGAGTACTTCTTGTAAAGGAACAGTAAAAGAAAAATATTTTTTGTAGGCAAATCACTTACAATACTATTATCTTTTTTTTCCAGAATTTACTTTTCCAGAGTGTCCTTCCCTTACTATTCTTCTAGCATGTCCTAACTTCTAGCACTTGTAATGTGAAAATTTATTATGTTCACAGTGTTTGATTGAAAGAGAACATGTTTTCCTTCAGAAATAGAGGAACAAATAGTAGAGAAGAAAGATCTTGCAAATAATTTCTACCAAAATTTAATTCTAATGTGTGAGATCTTAATATTCTCTGAAGTACCTGAAATCTCTGATCTGAATTCCATTGACTTCTACAAAATGGTGAGACTTTCACATATATTTGAAGAAACTCAAGAAGTATAGGTCTCAAATAAGTCAAGTTTCATTATTTATTAGGGCAGTGGCTCTACTGTGAAAATTACTTCTGCTTAGAGTATACAAGCTAGAAAATAAGACCACTTTCTTTAAAATTTTTCTTCCTGTGCTTTCCTTTTTTCGTCTTACATGGAAAGGCTCAAGATTCTGCACGAGACCATAACACAGCAAAGCCAGGTCAAAGACACCTCTAGTATTTGAAAAATAAAGTCAAGGAATAGACACTCACTGTTCACCTTTTTTGTGCCATTCATGACTTCACAGATTTCATCATCATCATTATAATATCTCTCTCTGTCTCTCTGCTTTTCAGTTTTCCAGCCTAAAAATTCTTAGTTTCAAGTTCCTCTAAAGTCTTCTTTCATAATCCCTTTGATCCTCTCTGAACATTTATCTGATTACTTCCTTTTTTGAAATGGAAGGACAAGAGCTGTACAAAGTGTTCATACTCAACATGAATTTGCAGTGTTTTTTTTCTTATCTGTCGTCTTTCCTAGGAACTCATAAAATTCATTTCTGATTAAACATTAAACGTAAAAACATTTCTGATTTCTACTGAATACCAGACTGATCTTTTCAGAGAATCATGCATTTTATTTCAGAGATCTTGTCCCTGAATAACAGTAGTCAGCTCGTTGTCCATCATTGTATAAGGATTTTTAGTGTTGTTTTTGTGTATGGCTATCATAATTAAAAAAATATCTACTGTGGATTTCAGTGCTAATATGTCAATTAAATCAGGCTGTTATGTGAAAACAAGTTAAGCAAATTTGCATATGTTCTGAACGAGAACCAAGTTTATCAGTGGCATCCTTTTCTGTAAGGACAAAGAAGAACACTATCCAGTTATCTCTGTAGATGCTTTATGTACTACCTAAATTGGGAAAAAACTAAAAAAAAATGGGGAAGAAAAAAAAGAAGAAAGAACAAAAAATAATTTCAATCAAACCCCAGAAATAGTAATATATACTGCAAAACAAAGACTTTGAGAGAGCTGCAAAAACAGTTTCACCACAGAATTGATTCATATCTTTTTCATTATTCGTTTAATTATATTGAAAAAATAAAATGTTTTCTGGAATTTGAATTGTAATCAAGTATAAGATGTGTTCCTAATTTTTCAGTACCAGGTCATGGGAAATTCTAATCTTGGAAATACATGAATGACATTCAATGTCAGCTAAGCTTTTTTTTTTTTTCTCTTTTCTAATTTTGCCTAATTAAATCTGGGTGACATGACAAAGCAATTTCCCCAAGGGCTATCTGATGTCACTTTTTTTATCAACATAATTTCATTGTACAGTGCAACTCATCTGTGGTGAGAAAACAAGGTAATGCTAGGTAGTGACCTCAAATCTATCCAAACCACAAATCCACTCTAGGGAAGGGAGAAAAAACACATTAAAATTCTTAGCTGATATAAATCTGGCAATCTATACAGTTATCTGTGCTGATGTTAATGGATCATGATGACTTACACCAGCTAAAAAGCTAAGTTTCTTTTACATAATGGTTCTTAGCTTGAACTGCAGATAATTAGTGTGAAATGCTATTTTAAACTCAAGTATTTATACAAAGAGCAGCCCTAATTATCTATATTATATAATTATTCCTAAAAGTAGCTAGTAAGGGAATTTCCCCTAAACAGTGTTGCTCATTTAATTTTTGAGGAACTTGCCAATAATAGGATTTCATCCTCCTGGCCTTTAAAACAAGAATAATTTAATCAAGTCACTGGAGCTAAATGACCACTGTACAATTCTAAATAATATTTAATAGCTTATCTGTATCAATCTGTTTCACTTAAGGGTAAGATTCAATATGTATTAATGAATCAATTAACCAAAAGAGGTAGCATGAAGTATTTAAAAGTATTCTGAAGCAGAACATAGCACTGAACCAGGAACTGAACCAGTTTCTTTAAATGTTTGTGAGCTGCAATTCCCAATCAATATTTCTGTGTTAACATGACTTTGTACTCATGTTGCTAATTTCCTGGGTGTTGAGGTGGAGGCTTGAGTTGTTTATACGTTTTTAGAAAGAGCGCTCAGAAACTGACCCTGGCCAGTCTGGCTGTCATTCAACAGTTGGCAGAATGGTTGCTGTGTTTGTCTTCAAAAGGAATTAGTCCTTCTTGTTGAGTACTTCAGATAGAAATGGATAAACTGCTAGTCAATTGTCCTGGTTTGAGTGAAAACAGAACTAATTCTGTTCGGTGATTTTATTTTTCAGCTCAGTTCTTCTAATTAACTACACTTTTGAAGTTAGCAGCCTGTTTTCACAGACAGTGTCTGCTTCTAGCAATGATAACACCTCATGTTTAGAGTTACTACCAAGGCTTGGTATGCAGACCAA
>WTSP01001184.1:86867-100126 GCA_025331215.1 Actenoides lindsayi | reverse complement strand
CTTTGGGGAGGGAGGGGGGTTAACAGAGAGCGTCTGTTATAGGTCTAAGGGGCTGCCCTGACCCTAAACCGTGACATCAATACAGACCAAAACCAATTGCCTCTGTGTGTTAGATGTTAAACAATGCCTGCTGGCTAGATGCACATAGAGGCTTACCTGAGATTCAAGTATCTACCTATCTCTACACATTTTCCTAATCCAAAACTGCTAACGCTTGTATTAAACCCCCGTTAGTTACTGACTGACTCTGAAAATGTTTGTGACAGAACAGAGAGATCTTTAATATCAGAATCTCAGCGTGCTAGAAACATTTTACTTGTAGTATTGCAGAATAGGTTTGCGTCTACTGTAGTATCTACAGCCTGATCCTTTGCATATCTTGTCTGCCAAGTCAGTTCTGTCCTGTGTTCTCAGATTCTAATAAAACATGCTTTTGATGAAAGAGAGACAGTGAAAAGAGCCAAGTGGAGACTCCAGTAATGAGAGCAATTACAGAAGCATCCAATACAGTCTTTTTCACATTCAGAGTTGTGCTTTATTCTGGGCCACTGCTCTGTTTAGTACAAAATGTGCCACAGCTAAAGCAGTATTTGTACTTAACATTACAGAGCCTGGAGGCCAGTTTCCTGTTTGGGCTATGGCTGGTTGAACCTACTTTATCCAGCAGAGCACCCTGTTATGTCATAGTATCTTCTGTCATAAATCTAGTATGAATAATCTTGGCAAGGTTATTTTACTTTTCATGAAGCATTTTCATGAAGCAATTTCATGAAGCAATTTCATGAAGCAATTAGAGTGTGATTTCCAGGTTCAAGTCCTGTTTTTTATGGTAGATTATATATCTAATCAAAGATCACTTTATATGTGTACTTGAGTGTATACATAAATAAAAAGACAAGAATAAGGAATGGAATTAAGATCTTACTTCTAGATGCTCCTGCAATATTTTGGAAGAAGTTCTGTGAATTCTAAGTATAGACAGAACATACTGTAAGGTCTATTCTTAAGCCCAAGGATCCTCAGTTCTGATTCACTGCCTGAAAGTTAGCTGGTCATTCCAGTCAATCTTTATATTCAAAAGAGAGAAATTATCATCTTTAAGGGGTGATTCGTCTCCTCCTAAGACAAAAAACTGAGACAGGACAGGTGAATAACTCTCTGAACATATCTATTTGTCTCGTGTGATTATAATGGGTAGATAGCTCAGGAATAAGGCAGATGAATTCCATCCCTGCTGTCCCATCTAGGTGAGTCTCATCATAGAATCATTATGGTTAGAAAAAACCTCCAAGATCATCAAGTCCAACCATCTACCTAGCATTATTATGGCCCCTAAACCATGTCCTGAAGTGATGTATCAAAACAAACTCTAGTAGACAAGTAGATGTCCAAAACCAGGGCATTTAGTAATAAAGCTAAAGAAATTATTTAAAAAAAAAAAGTCACATCCAAAGAAGGTAGATCGGGGACTTTTGCAGAGAGATGAAAAAACTACTGGAAAGGCTTTTCTGGTTTATTTTATGCTGGTCATCAAGGCAACTGAAGATTTGAAGAGCTAGAAAAGGGCATTAAGCACTCAGTTTGGTTTTATACAATTGGTACTACTGTCCCCTATCATGGTTTATGCTCAGCTGGTAACTAAACACCACGTAGATGCTCGCTCACTCCTCCCAACATGGTGAAGTGAGGAGGAGAAAATATAACAAAAGGCCCAGGAGTTGAGACTAAGACAGGGAAGGCTCACTTGTCAATTATGGTCACAGACAATAAACAGATTCAACTTGGGGAAAAAAAAAAAACACATCAATTTAATTTGAATAACAACACTAATTTACTAATCAAATCAGAGTGAGATAATGAGAAATACAACACAAACTTAAAAACTCCTTCGCCCCACCCCTCCCTTCTTCCTGAGTTCAGCTTTGCTCCTGATTTGATTGATCCTGATTTGATGCTCAGCATCAAAGGGGGACAAGGAATGGGGGTCAGTTGATTACACATTGTGTCTGCAACCCCTTCCTCCTCAGAGGGAGGACTTCTCACCCTCATGTTTACTTATGTTGAGGGCATACAACATGAAATAGATAGGCAATAGCTGTTCCTTGGTCTCTCCATTGACACAGAAATTTAGTTTGTAGGATAATATTTCCCTTCATCCTCCTTTCAGATTTTTTTGAGATGGCTGTATGTACTGGGTCTGGCTGTGGTGGAGCAGCCAGAGTGGAGCTGTGTTTTGGATTTCTGACTAAAATGCTGTTATAATCTAGAAATGTTTTGTCTATTTGCAGAAGATGTAGGTTCCTATCCCTCTCCTGTCACACCCAATGAGGTGTGGGGGGAAAGAGAGTGAGTGGCTGTGTGGGTGATTAGCTGCTGTGGTCAACCTATTACACAGTGGAAAAATTTCCAAGAGATAAACACTACTGCGGAATTAGCCAAAGAAAAATACTTTCAAGTAATTCAAATAGCATGTATTGTCCCTTCATGCTGAAAGGGAGAAAGAGAATATGAGTCATCTGACCTATTCCAGATTTCTATGCTAATATGAGATGAATCATGCTCTCTCAAATGTGTTTCTTACTATTCAGTCAGATGAATTCCACACTTTGTGTCAGTAAATGAGGACTGGTCTCAGTGAAGGTTCAGCTAAGCAAGAAGCTTAAATACAAATTATAGTGGCAAGAAGACCAAAGTAGGTAACAGTGGAATGACATGTGTTGGCTTGGAGAACTGGAAAGCTGACAACATTATTACACACTAGAAGAAGGTTCCATTTTGGGAATACATATTTAGTAATTAGCAGTAAGACCATATATTTTGTGACAGCCAGACTGATGCTTGAAGGGGTTATAGTATCCCCCTGTGGGTGGGATATAAAATTATATTTTAAAAAGTTGAGAATGGATTAATGGGATCGTTCAAACCAGATATTGTATTCAGAAAACCAGAATGGAAGAAAAAAAAGGATACAGAAGCAGTGGACTCTGGAGGATGGAAGCTGGGAATGACAGCTGAGGTGACAAAATAAAACAAAACAGATTTGAACTAAAGAAGTCTGTAAGAAGCAAGAACTGTTATCTTATACAGTAGAACAGAATATTCAGAAGATAAACTTGCTGGGCAGTTACGGGACACAGTCTTAATAACAGAGATTTGAACAATCCTGTGAAAAAGGTAAGTATTAAGAATGCTACAAGGGAAAAAGAAAGAACAAGAAATTATAAAGGATTAGTCAAGAAAACCCCTAGTGTATTTAACAGATCTTTTAAAGCAGAATCAACTGAATATCATCTTGATATGTATCACCAATACACACAGCATGGGGAATAAACACGAAGAACTAGAGATCTGGGTGCAGTCACAGAGACATGATGTCATTGCCATTACAGGGACATGGTGGGATGGCTCACATGACTGCAATAATGTCATGGATGGCTAGGTACATTTTAGGACAGACAGGTCAGCAAGGCAAGGTGGTGGAGTTGCTCTTTATGTGCAAGAGCAACTGAAATATATCAAACTCTGCCTAAGGAGGGTTGAAGAACATGTTGAAAGCTTATGTGTAAGAAGGGACAGGCTAATATGGGCAATACTGTTCCAGGTGTTTTCTACAGACCACCTGCTCAGGAAAAGGAAGTTGATAAGACAGTCAGAAGTAGCCTCAAAATCACATGCCCTGGTGTTCATGGGGGACTTCAATCAGCCTGATATTTGCTGGAAAGGCACACACAATCCAGGAGGTTCCTGCAATGCCTTGATGATAACTTTTTGACAAAGGTAGTGGAGGAACCAATGACAAGAGGTGTGCTGCTGGACCTTGTACTAATGAAAAAGAAGGTCTGGTTGGGGATGTGAAGGTTGGGAGCAGACTTGGCTGCAGTGACCATGAGATCATGGTCATGCGAGGAAGGAGCATAACAATAAGTAGGATTGCAATCCTGGACTTCAGTAGAGCTAACTTTGACCTGTTCAAAGATCTACTTGGAAGAATTCCATGATCTAGGGCTCTAGATTGTAGGAGTCCAAGAAAGCTGATTAAAATTCAAGCATCAGTTCCTCCAAGCTCAAGATTGGTCCATTGCTTTGAGTAAAAAATCAAGTAGAGGAGGCAGGACACCTGCATGGATAAGCAAGACACTTCTGGAAAAACTCACATGGAAGACAGAAGTTTAAAGTATGTGGGAAAAGGGGTTGGCCACTTGGGAGTAATATAGGATCATTGTCAGAATAGGTAGGGATGCAACAAGGAAGGCTAAGGCACTCTTGGAATTAAATCTGTCAAGGGATGGCAAAGACAACAAGAGGGCTTTTTCAAGTGCATCCACAGGAAAAGGAAAACTAGAGAAAATACGGCCCTACTGCTGAATGAGGTGGGTATGTTGGTGACAGAAGATACAGAGAAGCTGAAGTTACTGAACGCTGCCTTTGCTTCAGCCTTTATTTCTAAGGCCAGCCCCCAAGAATCCCAATCCCTGGAGGTAGAAGAGAGAGTCTGGAGAAAAAAAAGAGTCTCCATCGGTTGATGAGGACTGGATTAGAGATCATTTAGGAAATCTGAACACCCACAAATCCATGGCCCTAGTGGAATCCACCCACAAGTGCTGAGGGAGCTGGCTTATGTTGTTGCTATGCTACTCTCCATCATTTTTGAATGATCATGGAGAACAGGAGAGGTGCCTGAGGAAAGCCAATGTCACTCCAGTCTTCAAAAATGGCAAGAAAGAGGATTTAGGAAAATATAGGCCACTCACCCTCACCTCCATCCCTGGAAAGCTGAAGGAACAGCTCATTCTGGAGGTCATCTCTAATCATGTGGAGGAAAAGAAGGTTATGAGGAGTAATCAGCATGTATTCAGCAAGGGGAAAACATGCTTAACTAATCCAATAGCTTTATATGATGGTGTGACTAGATGGGTAGATAAGGGGAGGACAGTGAATACTGTGTACCTTGACTTCAATGAGGCTTTTGACACTGTCACCCATAACACCCTCATAGGCATGCTTATGTGTGGGTTAGATGAATGGACAGTGGGGTGAATTGACAACTGACTGACAAAGCTCAGAATGTTATGACCAGTGACACAGAGACTAGTTGGAGGCCTGTAGATAGTGGTATTCCCCAGGGGTCAGTACTGGGTCCAATCTTGTTCAACAGATTCATCAGTGACCTCGATGAAGGGAAGAAGAGGACCCTCAGTAAGTCTGCTGATGATACTGAACTGGGAGAAGTGGCTGACATTCCAGAAGGCTGTGCTGCCATTCAGCGAGACCTGGACAGGCTGAAGAATTGGGCAAAGGGGAACCCAATGAAGTTCCACAAGGATAAGTGTAGAGTCTTGGACCTGGGAAGGAATAACCTGATACACCAGTAAAGGTTAGGGGTTGACCTGCTGGAAAGCAGCTTCATGGAGAAGAACCTTAGAGTCCTGGTGGACAACAAGTTAACTGTGAGCCATCAGTGTGCTCTTGTGGCCAAAAAGGCCAATGGTATCCTGTGCATTAAGAAGTGTTACCAGCAGGCCAAGGGAGGTTCTCCTCCCTCTCCACTCTGCCCTAGTGAGACCATTGTGTCCAGTTCTGGGCACTCCAGCCAAGAGAGACAAGGAACTACTGGAAAGAGTCCAATGGAGTGCTACAAGGATGATTAAGGGACTGGAACAACTCTCTTATGAAGAAAGGCTGAGAGACCTGGATCTGTTTAGCCTGGAGAAGACTGAGAGGGGATCTTATCAGTGCTTATAAATATCTAAAGGGTGGCTATAAAGAGGATGGAGCCAATCTCTTTTCAGTGGTGCCCAGTGGTAGTACAAGGTGCAATGGGCTTAAATTGGGAACACAGGAAGTTTCACATAAAGGAGAAACTTTGAGGGTGACAGAGCCTTGGAACAGGCTGCCCAGAGAGGCACTTCTCAAAACCCGCCTGGATGTGTCCTTGTTCAACCTGATCTTAGCAAACCTGCTTTAGAATGAGGGTTGAGCTAGATGAACCCCAGAGGTCCCTTCCGACTCCTATCATTCTGTTATTCTGTGAATTAATTAAAATTGTGTTATGTTTAATTCTTTAAATGTTTGATGTTTCATGCTGAGCCACAACATCAGTAATATATTAATGACAAAATCAAATGTTCAAATTAAAAGATAATTTGAGTTTATTAAGATTGTATTTTTTAAAAGATGCCTGTAATTATTTTAATAAGATGATATGGGGGAAAATCTATTTCAGTACCTTGGCTATATTCAAACTGAAATGAAGGCAACAGCTGCAGGCTTAGCATGAAATATTACATAGTTCAGCATGTTAATTTAATTATAATTGCTATTGCTAAACAAAAGGTTAATTATAGAGCAGGAGAATAACGTTGTGGAAAAGTACACCAAAGCTCTGTATACAGATCCATACTTAAATACTGTAAAACGTAAGGAACAGGTATATGAAATGTCAGAGAGTCACACAGAAATTAAAGCACATTTTAAAATAAACCTATTTACTTCATATAGTCTGGGAGTAATAAAATTCCATGACATAACGGGATTCATCTATTTTCAGAAGCAGTACATAGCATGCAACATTCTCATCTGAGCCATTCCGACCAGCTTCATAGGCAATGTTCTATGCTCTTTGCCTTCTAAATGCAATTGAATGGTCCTTAGCTTCCTCCTGAATTCCCTCATCAATCCTGTATAATAACATCTGCCAGTGCACTCTTCTATTTCAACCATTCTCATATCAAGTTGGTGGCACAATAAACAGACTGCACTTCTTGACTTCTGAGTATATACCCATAAGAATAATAGAATTACTTTACTGTTGCAGACCAAATGTATAGGTAGTCTAGATCTCTAGCACAATTTAGCAACAGATGCTTAGGGAAGCATTTAACAATACAGTATTTACCATGAAATGCTAATTTCATCACAGCTCTGCGCTCTTACTTAGCTTATTACCTTAATAAATGGAATATGGAAGCGAAGTGACAGCCTCTTTACTTCCTATTGTCCATGTACATTCATAATGTTGGTAGGTTTTTTTCAGTAAGATGGGTTCTGCTCTCAGGTATGCGTACATGACTTCTTTTTACTGCAATGGAAATTGTCTGTATGTATCTTCAAGTTGATTTTGTCCCATTGATTTTTCTTGACATTTGGTGTATACCTAGAGAAAAAAAAAAAAGGCAATAAATAAAAACTTAAATGTGAGAAAACCTGTGAATTTATTGACAGTATGAAGTGTAGAACCATGCAAAGTGGTTTTCCATGTTAACAATTTCGTTTGAGAGAGTGCTCTTTGAATGCTATTTGCCTAGATGCTTTTATTTTGAGGAAATGGAAACCATGGAAACCTGCTTTTAAGATAACTGTTAAAGAAGTTGTCTTAGAATAAACTATGACATTGTAGCAAGAATTTTGTCAGCTACAATGAAAGACTTTCAAGATGATTACTGGAAAGTAAATTTCCTTTTGAGAGCACCAATAAGTCAAAATTAATGAGTTTGGGGTTTAGTTTGTTTGTTTGTTTGTTTTTGGTCTTGTTTTGTTTTGTTTTAATAATAAATGAGCCCCAAAATTGTCAGTATATTTTAAATACAGAGATATGAAGTATTTTGGAAATACTTGGTGTTATTCATGGCTACATGGTAGTGCAAGCTTTATTATCTACTCCTTAATTTTTTTTTCTATATTGATTAATTTATTTGCAACTATATATACTTAAATTAGAATACATAATGTGCATGAGGTTCTTAATGAAAGGAGTTACATAATCAAGTATTAATTGTGCCTAATTTCCCTTCAAACATTTTGCAACAGTGAGATTTTTTTCTTTCTTTCTGGATAGACAGAAGCCACAGAGACGAGGACTAAATCAAATGACATGGGGCAGTGTCTTTTTCTTTCCAGTGAAATATCCTATTGTTTCCTTCCTATTATTTCCACTTGATTTGGATGACAATAAGATCTTTACAGAGATTAATAAAAGGAGAAGAAATCCATGGAAATAAATCTAGGTATTGGAGCAAAACCCTGAAGAGACTGTGCAGCATGGATTGGAGAAGAAACCTGGGCAGAATGAGTGCAGAACAAAACTCAAGTGAGGAGAAACAACTTGTGTAGGCATTAGAGAGGGAAGAAATGCAAGAAAACAAGACTAAAAAGGGTGAGTCAACTTTACAGAGAAGGAAGGAAAAGGTGGAAAACGGATGGATGTAGTAAAGGGCTTCATTCACTTGCCCAAATACAGGAATCCAATATCCTTTGATGTGCCCCAGGATATCCTCCTATCAGTTCTTTAACCATATCTTCAGAACAGCATAGGTCTTATGCCAGTCCCGTGTTGCATCTGCCAGTGATACCTATGCTTCTTTTGTTCCCCAGAGTATATATGTACAGGCACTGAATGCCCATGTGAATGAGAGTGAAGCAAGTCCTGAGTCAATCTAGTGAATGAAATTTAAAGATGTATTTAGCTGACTATGTATGGGTACCCATTTTTAGATGTCTATAACCTGGAGATGAATTGTATCTCAAAGTCTGAAGGAAGACTTTTCATCTGGAAGAGTGCACATCCTCTCTCCCAGTCATTAATCATTGTAAGTATTTTTTAACTTTTGTGAAAGTCATTGTTGTCCAATTCGATATAACAATAACAGAAGGGAATACTTGGTCAGCTTTTTAGTCATTTGTGTTAAAATAATTTGATTTCCCAAGGGTAGAGGGAACTTGAATATGACTCGAGGCAGCTCTGACTTTAACTACCAGAAACTGACTGGTTCAGTGTGACCCATCCACTCAATCTACAGGCATAGCACAGTTCAGAAGAGATTCATTATATCTGTGTTACAAAGTGTTTAGTTCTGCATCTTGTTTGGTCCTTGTGTTGTTCCCTTCTGTCTTTAGGTCATAATTATTGATGTGTCTGTTCATCATTTTTTATCTGTTAAAAATGTTTGAAATAATGTAAAAATATCTTTTGGTCTGTCAGAATTGTGTTTGTATAATATTATGCAAGGTATGCATTGCATTTGTAGAGGTGTGGCATGAGGGATAGGTGTGGAAATTTCATGATACAAATTGAAGGGATACAAGATGAAGGGATACAGGCCTGTTGTATTTTTTGTCCACATTCATTCCTGTTCTTGAGAATGGTCTCTGGAGTGTGTTGTCCTTTGAACTGTGCTTGGTTTTCACCATAGGAGGAAAAATTTAGGCCACTTTAGAAGAGAGGGTGGTAGCGAGTCAATCCTTAGCATAGAAAATTGTGGGAGGAGGATCCAAAGAGTCAGAATTTTAAATTAACCAGAAAGTGAAGTTATTTGGTAACCTATACATGATAGGAAACGATCTTTGTTTAAAGCATAGGAGTGATTTAAAAAAAAAAGAAAAAAGAAAGGTCAGATGAAAAGGTAATGGACTGAAGAAATGTGGGTAATGTTAAAATAATACACCTTTATTTTCAATTAATTTATGTGATAACATATTTAATAAAGAGTAAAAACTATTGTGGAATAGCAGTCAAAAGAGAGAGAAGAGTGATGAAAAACAACTCTGCAGACACCATGCAGGTCCATGGTGGAGCAGATATCCACCTACAGCCCATGGAGGACCTCATGCTGGAGTGGGTGGATGATTGAAGGAGGCTGTGATCCCATGGGAAGCCCACAGTGGAGCAGGTTTGCTGTCAGGAGCTGTGACACCATAGAGAGAGGACTCCATACTGGAGCAGGTAAGCTGGCAGGACTTGTGACCCTGTGGGGAACCATGCTGAAGCATTCTCCTGAAGGACTACATCATGTGGAAGGGACACATGCTGGAGCATTTAATGAATAACTGTAATCCACAGGAAGGACTCACTTTGGAGAAGTTTGTGGAGGACTGTCTTCTATGGTAGGGACCCCATGCCTGAGCAGGGTAAGAGTGTGAGGAGGATGGAGTGGCAGACATAGCATGTGATGAATTGATGACAACCATCATTCCTCATCCCTCTGCAATGCTTGTGGGGAGGAGGAAGAGGAAATACAGAGTGAAGTTGAGCCTGGGAGGAAGTCAGGGGTAGGGTGAAGGTGTTTTTTAAGATTTGGGGTGTATTTCTCATTACCCTACCCTGATTTGATTGTTAATAAATTAAAAAATTGAATCTTTTTTTTGCACATGATGGTAATTTATGAGTGATCTCTCCCTGTCCTTATTGCAATCCATAATCTTTGTATTTTCCTCCCTTGTGCACCTGAGGAGGGAGAGTGATAGAGGTGCTTGATGAGCACCTGGCATCCAGCCAAGGTCAGCTCTCCACATGTAGTCATCAGAAAGAGGCACAGGCACATATAGGCTATTCAGATTTAAATGAACAGGACTGTTCTTAGTTCTTGCTCCCTGTCTCTCCCTCCACTGGATATAAAGGTGAGCCTTCACTCAGTAACTTTATGATCTTAATCTAGGGACCCTGCTAGGTCCCTCAGGTTTTGTGGGATTCATGCAGATCAAAAGCTGAATAGTAAGAAAACTTACTGATAACAATGACATAAAACCAGGAAAAATGACCTTGTGGTATTCATGAAGCAGAGAAATCCTGAAAAAAACCCAGTGAGAATTTAGTGAAGACAAAAAATTGAATTATATACTGATTAGCATGGGTCATAACATGGAAACTCATTCATTTTAAAGCAATACAATAAAACTACATCTGTGCATGAGGGGCAAAAATATAATGGATATGTAAAGGCTAACTTAAATTTTGATTTTTTTTTATTTTGCATTTACTAATCATAGTCAGGAAAATAATTCTGAAAAAAAGTCCTTTTTAAAAAAAAAAAAGTATATTGAATTTATAGCTTCAGAGGCAGGAAAAAAAGATAGGATCTTGAAAATAAACATGTCAGTTATTAAAAAAAGACAATAGTTTGCATAAAGAGAAGCAATATAAGATGTATATGAAAATATTAATCAGAAAATGGGGGAGATGATGTACACAATAGAAGGATAATTCAGAGTGCCTTAGAAAAAAGTGTGAAAAGAGCAGAATAACCATCCTGAGAAAAAAATGGCAGAAGATAGCACTGAAATCAGCATGTCCTGTTTAAGATACTAGAAAAGATGTCTTGTACAATGCTGTCATATAATCAAAACTGGACAAGTAAGAGATAAGAACTAACATTTATGTGCATTAAGCTTTGATATTGATTTCAAACTTGGAGAACATCTGAGGCCACAATTGTTTAGGGAGGATGGTGAGAGTAGAATCAATCAGAAAGTACATCTTACATTTTTACTGAAGAGTGTGGCTGATTTGATTGTTGCTTCCCTCATTATTCTGTACAGATGGAAAGGGAATAAGAAACCTATGAAACAGACTTCTTTGACACTTTAGGGACCTGGGGAGTAGCTGCATCTCTAAATCATCAATTGATTAAGGATCCTGCTTACTTTAACATTTTAGGTCCTGAACGATGCACATGTTGAAACCAAGTGAAGGTAGTAGGTTTCCATACATGGTCAGTTGAAGGACTGAGGTTATCAGAATTTTGATTCTGTGTTACACACAGGTTATAATCCCAATGTTATAACCCAAATATTGACATTTTTTCCAAAGTGGTCTTTGGAACAGGATTTATTAGTTTGTCCTGTAGAAGACCTGTATTGTATTTGAATTATTTCATACAGCAAGAAGTGTTCCAATTCTTACTATATACCTAGATGGATACTTGTGCTTCCTGCATATAGTATCCTAATTCCCTGGGGCTCCTTTGTTGTCTTCAGTCAGAGGTTCAGAGTAAAGCTAGAAATATTATATTTACCTAATCTAACTTTCTAAATATATTTAACATAGAAATTGACCTACAGTTTCTAAGATCAAAACTAAGAATGGTGATGACCATATTTGCAAAATAGAAAACTGTCTGTTGGATTGTGAACATCATCAATAAACACGTCTAAAAGAGTTCTTATTCAGGTGCTCCAAGTAGCATACAAATGTGTAAACAGATAATATTGGAGAAAAAACAGTAGGAAAACATTATTGTCAGTAACTCTATTCCTACTGGACGTATTCTATCTGCACATGTGAAAATGCCTGAAATACATGTGGACTGAGAAAAGAACTGTAAGAAGTTCCAGACACAAGAAAACCTGCTTCATAATAGACAGACAGTAAAACAATCTACTTAATTTATCTAAATGAGGATAAAAAAGTAATTTGATGATGATTACTTGTGAAGTAGATGAAGACAACGAGTGAAAGACAATCCATGATGTTACATATTAAGCAGCAACTTTGATAGACATTTGTTAACAGGATGAAGAATATACTGTAACTAAAATAGTCATAATTTCCTTCATTGGACAACCTGGGGAGCCAGCACCAGATTGTCTAATTCATTCACGGTTAATAAAATATTTCAAAACCTTTCTGAAAATATTTATTTTAAACTGGTAAAGGCTGGTGACAGTCTAGTTTTCCATGACTGCATTCTATGGTTTTGGCTCATATATTCATATCTGAGGTCTTAAGTGATGTAATTTTCATAGTCCTATAACATAACTAGAATCTCTAGTGACTCTGGGAAGTGGGCAGTTTACCCAGAGGCCTTAAATAACTTTTTAAAAGCTATTTAAGCAAGCAACCAATTTAAAATCATAGTAAGAAATTATGATGTATGCTGTGTTACTCTTTCAACCTATTGAACTTCTATCTCTTGAAAATGAGTACAAAACCCAGTAATTTACTTGTTTATTGAGCTGCTGTTCCACAGAAGCCAAACATGCTCAATAATGAATATTAATTAAAGCACATCATTTCTAGGAAAGCACAGGAAGATGCAGAAATGTGACTGCATATATCTGAAAAGTAAGTTTTGCTGTGTATCAATTTGCTGTTGGCCTGAGTAAGGCGGTGAGTCATTCGCATCAATGGATCTGATCTTTGTCTTTGAGTGAGTGAATAGGGTGAAAATTATATATGTGTAGCTTGTGATAGACATGGAAAGGACACTTAAGAATGTTCTTGTTCTTTTTGTTAAAATATTTTTATATTATGCATGGTTTTTTGCTACTGAACCCAAACTAAATTTGACAGTCACTGTCAGTATTCATGTGGCTTTTCTAGAGCAGCATATAGAATCATAGAATTATAGAATCATAGAATTGTCAGGGTTGGAAGGGACCTTAAAGATCATCTAGTTCCAACCCACATGTCATGGGCAGGGACATCTCCCACTAGATCAGGTTGCTCAGAGCCCCATCCAGCCTGGTCTTAAAAACTTCCAAGGATG
>WTSP01001184.1:73426-86767 GCA_025331215.1 Actenoides lindsayi | reverse complement strand
AGGCATGATTTGCCCTTGGTGAAGCCATGTTGGTTGTAGCCAATCACTTCATCATTATTCATCTGCCTCAGTAGTGCTCTCCATGATCTTACCAGGCACATAAGAGAGCCTAACTGGCCTACAGTTCCCAGGTTCATCCACCTTTCCCTTTTTGAATATGGGAGTTATGTTTCCCCTTTTCCAGTCACTGGAGACTTCACCGGACTGCCATGACTTTTGGAATACAATAGATATAATATCTAGTTATACATATTAATAGATAGATAGAGTATTTATAGATATAATATCTAGTTATATTAGTAAAAGATGTGTTTTGGAGAAGTTTTGATATGATGATTTTCTAATGCATTTGTCCTTTTAAAATATGAACATAAAAATTCTGGTCATATTAGCTCTGTTTTGCAGGTTTATGGATCCTGTAATTAAAATCTGTAGTCTAAAATACAGATTACCCTCTGTCAGGATAATTATTATTCTCTCTGGTACTTTTTGTGCTGGTTGCTTGCTGGCTTGCTGGGAGCAGTGGGAGGTCCCCATGGGGTGTGAGGGATGAGCCAGGGCCTGTCCCTCCACCTCATCCAGGAGCAGGGCAACCATGGGGCACCAGGGCAGCCGTGGCCCTGCACTTTGGTCACCTCCCTGGGGACAGGGCCAGGCTCAGGCTGGCAGGGCAGAGCTCTGGGGAGATGGGGATGGCCCTGATGTGGTTTCAGTGGGACAGGGGCTGTTCCCACTTGTTGGCTAGTGTTTCAGAAGGACACACTTCTTCCTGTAAAAAGGAGCTTATTTTTGTCTGTTATAATTTTCATGTACTTAACACAATGTCTTAATGCAATAAATTGGTTGATGAATGCATAAGAGTTCGTTATTTTTAAATTAACATGTCTGGTCTTTCAAAACCATAGGGCCAAGCCTTCAAATAATGATAAAAAATTCATCATTCAGTACACAGTAATGGATTTGCTTAAGTATTGTAATGACTGCTCGTAGTATGCTACTTGATTTGATGGTTCCAAATTTTGGCCTATAACATTAGTTGTGCACAAACTTTTATTATTTCAGACAAGGCATATTTTTTCTCAAACTACGTCTGTGTTTAAGAAAGCCTGCCCTTTTAAAATGGTGTAAGAGAATGTTTCCTTACTCCTTAAAATACCCTTAAAATTTTCCAAAAGCATCAGAGAAGATGTTGGAGGTTTAATTAATAATTAAAATTAGGAAAAAAAAATCTATTTAAAATATAGCAATCCTTCTGTATTTTTCTAATGAATGCCAATATGCATTCTGAATCACTGTGATTTTGAACACATCTCTCCATGGTTTAGAGATACAGAAAATCCTCATTAAACATATTCTTCAGTACTTTACAGCAGTAAGTAAAACAAACCATTCTAATAGTGTCTCAATATGCTTTAAATGCTGGAGAAGCCACTCTGAAACTGATTCTGTAGTAGAACTGTCATGTATGTGCAGGCACAGGATGGATTTAGTTTGGAGTCATATATATAATAATGTTAATATAAACCTGTCTCATTAACAGGGAAGAAACTGTTGCAGTAGCAGAAAACCTCTATAAATAGTTCAATGAGTGGCTTAGGTATGGAGTTAGAGGCCCATGCAGTATTGACACGGATTTCCCTGTCATATATTTGTAGAATGGTTGCATGTGGGAAAATACCTAGAAAAAGACATATAATTCTCAGGCAATATGAGATATTTTGGTAGGTATAAGTAATTTGGGTGTTGGTCTTTTAGAAAAAATGCACAATCTGGTGTTAGTTTCTAAAATCTAAAAATTTAGGACCATGCTGTTTGGAGAAAACAGCATCCTTATTCAGTCCGATTAAACAATAAGCATAATTGCATCATTGCATGGTCTAAACCTTTCTGATTTTATTTGCCTGCCCCAGTTTGACAGAAAAAGCAATTCTACCTAAGGAAAAAGGAAGGCATGAGGATTAGGGTTTTTTTCCTTCTTTTACCTAAGAATTGAGAAAAGGTGTTTAAAAAAAAAAAAAAAAAGAAAAAAAAAAAAAAGAAAACAAAAAAGAAAGTAAAATCCAATTATTTTCACTTTGTTTCTTTATTACCATGAAGAAATTTTCCTCTTTCTTTTTCTGGGTAGTGTCAGTGTGACTGTATTTGCTACAGGAGGGCTAGATATGTGTTGCATTTAAACTAAGATTATAAATCTTTTTCAAGAGCTGGAAAATAAATGACAACCTAGGGTTTACAACAGCTGCTGTGGTTGAATAAACCATGAACTTTATATTATCAGGCGAATATCTCTGCTGAGGCTTTAGGCACATCTCAAGGCTGTAGAATTTTAAAAAATAATGTGTTATTAACCATAGCATCCTACTGAATAAATTAAAAGTAACTTTTGATGGATGATGTATAAGGATTTTTGCTATGCTTTAAAATGCACTGTGTATTTCTCTCAGATTGACAGTGTTAGTTGCTACCTGATGATCACACACTTCAGGTTTGTATGTTTCATTTGTTGTATTAAAAATGAAAACTTAATTCCTCATTACAGAATACTGTTTCTGCAATGTGTTGGGGTTTTGTGTGGGGTTTTTTTTGTTTGTTATTTTGTTGTTTGGTTTTTTTGTTTGTTTGTTTTTCCCCTGGAAATGCAAACACCTGTTTATCTGTCCATATTTTGTAATTGTAATGCATAGAAAATGAGGAGGCTTGTGCAAAAAGTTTTCTTCAGTTGCTGAGGACATAGAAGAGATACTGATCAGGCATTTTCCATGCTTATCACAGAATGTGGAAATGGTAGTAAAAAATGTAGGGAAAGTATGTTGTACGTTTATTTTCTGGGAAAGTTAGACTTCTGCTCCAAATTAAAATGTTTATACAGGGCAACTAATTAGCAGTGATGTAAGGGTTGGTTAACTCTTCACTAGATTTCCAAAGCTGTAGTTCACTGTTAATTATTCAAAGCAATAAATTTAGTTGGAGGTACACATGCCAGAAATTGAAGAATAAAGTATAAAAATCCACAAAAAGAAATAAAGGGGAAATGAGCCTTTGTTACAAAGCATAGGTACATACTGTTTGCTGCTCTTTGGACCAGCTTTCACCACCCATCGCCATAATCATAATGTTTCTTATAGTATCTTACCAAGGCCTCAAGTCATTGTAAATATTGAATCATTTGCTTTAATGTTTTACTCAGACTACCAAAAAAAAAAATAAAAAAAAAAATAATTAAAAAAAAATGTGTATGAGCAGCATCACGGACACACCTATGTGAATCCTTTATACAACTAACACATTTATTTTGTAACAGAGACATATGGATAAAATATGTGATTAGCCATGAAAATTCTTTCAGCTCTCTCAGAAGTGGCAGAAGTGTCATTTAAACAAGGACAACTGTCAACTGCTCTTGGGATCTGCAAATGGATGAATACTTCATTTTTGATACTCCTGTAGATTAAGTACATTTGTCAACAGCCTTATCAGTTGCTGGGTAACTTGTGAGGCACAGGTGAGGGCCTGTGCATATATTTAAAAATACTTTGTGTCTCCTGCATAGTGTATGTGTTTTTTCTGTGTTTGCTTTAGAGGTCATACACCTTCTGATTCTTAATTTTATGCAGAGTACTTACTGAAGTGTGGCATATTGCTGTAGTAGCCATAGTTTCAATGAGACAAGACCAGATGTAAACGCAGTTTCTTTATAGCTCTATCATGCAATTTGTGCAATTTCTGGATTACTAGAGCCCTCCTGAACAAAACATGAATTTCTTCAAGTCAAGTATATATTGCTAAATCCTCCTATAGTACACTACATAGCACAAGGAAGGACATACTTAATTTTGGATTCTGAAATACATATTTTTATGATTTACTTACAGTGACAGGGTTTTTTCATAGTAAGTCTTTGACAGATAACTAAGGTGGACAAAAAATAGCTTGCAGAATTTTTTCCCACAGATGTGCCACAACTCCTCAGATCTATAGATAAATAAAATGCTTTGGTTTTCTGTTGAATCTTCTCACTCTTCTTTATTTAATGCTGTTACCAATTTGATAGCTCTTTCTTCTCTCTGGCAAACCACTGTTCAGATCTTTGATTTTTAAAGCCAATTTTCAGACTTAATTTAATTTTTGAAGCAAAAATGTTAGTAGGTCTGCTCCAGTCACGAGACTGCTTAGAGATGAAGGAAACAAGAACAGTTCATTCAACCTCTCAGTTTTTATTATAAGAACAGTTCAGTTGCATCTCTCATGCAGTTATTATCACATAAAAGATCTTCCATTATCCAATTAAACCACTTGAAAATTAGCTATGTTTTCTATATCGCCCATATTGGACAGTTCAACAGTCTACAATTTAGACCCGTGCAATATCCATTCCTAGGAACACCTTGTAAAAAGTAGAAGCCACTATTCTGCTGATGCTTCAGATTTGTCTGTTCCTGAATGTTGCCTGATACAATTTAGATCTTCCTCCCTATGAAAATGTCACCATTATTTTTTCACTCAGTTGAGATTTCTAGTTGTAGTTCTCCAAATGTTTTGTTACTGCCTTTCTTTTTCTTTGTCACTTTCCTGAAAGTTTCAGAGGAACCACTAATAGGTCCAAACTCCTCAGCCATTTGATTATACCTCTTCACAGTCAAATCACAGATGGCCATTGGACACTGTTCCCCTTATTATCCACATTGCATAAATGTTAGATCACTTCTGGCTTTGTTCTTGGTGTAAAAGCCAAATTCCCTCCAAAACAGAACCTGTGTGTTGTGATATGATGTAAAACCATCACTCTGATGGACTGTGCCATAGCCCTTACATTACTTGAACACTGGTTTGAAAGCACACTTGATGTATGTAATTAAGTGCTATGCATTGTAAACCTTCACAACAGCTCTAAAAGGGGGTAGGCCTGAGAAATTTGGACATAAGACACTCTGTATCGTTGTGTCTCACAACCACCATCACTCCTTCAGATAAGTTCACAGCAAGTCTGACCGCAGATGTTTACAACAAAGTAATTTAAAGGAGAACAGGGAATAGGAAGACCAGAGAAGCAAAGAGCCTGTCCAAGTCTTGCCTACTGGCCTGTCCTCTAGGCATAAGGGATCTGCCTTAAACTGCGCCCTTGACATAGTATTAGGTGTCCATGTGTGAAGCCACTTCCTCCCTGTACCTTTTGTTTTAACTATTTATTGTTTTCTAAATTAGATTTGCAGCTTAACCCACCAATGGCATAACTAGTCATGTAGCCTCAGGCCAAGCTGTTGGGCTTTCTCCGCATCTAAAAACAATTAGCAGTTGTCCCCGTGCTTCTTGTCACCCCCTTAGTCTCCTACCTGGAACATGTTACATCAACTGTGAAATCAGTAACAATTATATAACATTTGTCTATTGCTCTTTGTTTCCAAAGGTTTTGGATTTGAGTTAACCCAGTCAGTTAAACATTATGACAAATGCTGAAGTAAGAGCAAGAGGAAAAAAGACTTCTCTAATAGTGAGAAAAGCAAGTTTTTAAAACAGGCTTCCCAGCACAATGGTGGAAGTATGAAAAATGGGAAAGTTGACAGCTTTAAATATGAAGTTATATTATGGAATTTGCCATATGACATACTGTCTGCAGGATAATTACTCTGAATTGAGAATTCTTTAAATTCCTTTTAATTCTTTACTGTAGTTTGATGTAATTTTATAAAGACTTATTGAGAAATATCTCATAAAGAACTCAGATCCTTATCGAGATTCTTCCCATGCACACTCATGAACAAATATTCTGGACCCATAGTTTATTTTCCTTTGTATATAACTTATTAGTAATTATGCAGTCTCAATTATAACATCTGACAGATTGCCTATCCTGAAGAGAAATATGTAGGTTTTATGGAACTACAGCACTGAGTCTCTTTCTAGATTCACACTTTATTCAGCCTCAGAACTTCCTTGGATCTCTGTGGGTTTTCCTTCAGAAGAATGATAGTTTTGCTGTTCCATCGTTCAGTGTGAATTAGAACAGATCTCAAAATTATTACTACTTCTGTTTTCTGGGGAACATGAACATTTTTTATTATATGCTGCCCCATCATCTCTTTGTTAAGAGTCCTTGTTTTATCTGTTGTCTTACTTCTATTGTGTAATATTTACTTGCAGAATTAATTTTTTTTGGTAAAAATGTCTCACAACTATTGAAAATATATATATTTTTAGATTCAAGAAACAATTTGTTTTCCTTTTTCACATACTTTTTAAAGAAAATGCTATGTAGGAAAACAAAAAGTAGAATTTGCTTTGAAAACATAAAATGAAAGGAAGGTAAAATTTCTTCCTAGATACAAGATCATATAATTACCTCTGGTTAGCAAACTTGATAATTTTTTTATTTTTTAGTCAAAATCTCAATTCCTTCTTAAATTAATTTCCAGTCTCATTAAAAGTACATGAATTTATGAATCTTATCAAACCAGAAAATAACAGGAACCACTTGGTGCCTAAAATGGGAAAACTGATGCAGATTATAAAGTATTTGACTTCTTTAGGATGGAATCAGTTAAGTTTTTCACCAATTTCCCCTACAGAGTAGCAGAGGAGCAACAGATTGTTATTCATAAGGAGTGCCAGTGACACCACTGATTATGTTCATCCTTATCCCTTCTCTGACAGGAACAGTGAAAAGTACATAGTGAAGGATTAATGCAGGCTCAGGCTACTTAATGAGCCACGTAGAAAAGTAAACAAGAAGTTAAGCAAGAAAATGCATGTTTCCAGTCACAGTTAATCCCCTAGGCCCTAAATCCTGACTGAAGTTGCTTATAAGTTTAAGTGAAAATGATTTGTGGAAATCCAGGCACTGAAAACAGTGATACTCTTGCTAGATGTGCTGACTAGAGGAATTCCTTACTGTAAACTTTCCAACTAAATAAAACCCTCCCAGAAAATGATTTGAAATGTTGAGACAGTAATACAAGGATAATTTTATTTGCCATGTAAACAAAGGTTTGTGAAATAGTATGCTATTTATAACTTGTTGGAATAAGAATTCCTCTATTACAGAGTGTAATAGACATTTCACTTTTACACTGCTTTCTGAGTGTATCCATAGAATTTGTGAATGAAAGATATTCTTACTACCTAATCATACAGAATTCTATTGGTTTCTATCCCATTTTCTGCAACATTTTCATAACGGAGAAATCCAATGTAATCAGCTTTATTAAGAATGCCCTTTGGCTGAGCTGCCTTCTGAAAAAAAAAACCCGACCTATCTCTCTCCCTCTTGATTTATCCCAATTCGTGAATTGAAATTAAAGATGATTAAGAAAATGATTTTTTTAATTGCCAGCAATACTTTAACTGAAGATGTACAAGCACAGTTTCACATTAGCTCCTTAGAGAATGAGGTGTCAAGTATGACTTCTATCAAGTAAAAATGAGAAGCTTTCGTCCTTCATGGTCAATTCTTGCATTTTATTTCAACCCTGCACATTTTAAATTCAAGTTTAAAGTTCATGGCAATTAGAGAATAAGGAGTTTGTCACAAAAGGATACAAACATTTTATTTCTTCTACAATAAGATTTTAAATTCCACCCATAGACTTTGAAATTAGTAATTTGTCTTTATAAACTGGAAATGGGATCACAGGTTTAACTAAAGGGCAGAAGGACATGGATTTCATAACACACATCAGTGCATTTGCATTTGTATCAGCATACTGTTAAACAACATGCAGTCAGTAAACCATTGTTACAATGAACTGCTCTTAATGCAGAGGTTCTTTTCATTGTAATATATCCTTCATTGATTTAAAAATAAGTCACTAGTCATATTTATATATGCAAATGCACACCACAGTAGTCAAGATGTAAACTGTACTTCGTTTCACCTGTTCAGCAAATGTATTGAGTTCATTAAATGCATTGTATATTTCAGCTTTTCAATAAATGTGTTGTGAATACATTCATAGATATCAGTATTCCTTTGCAAACAAATTCTTAAGAGAAAAAAGAGACAAAATGATTGAATAGCTTATTTGCATGAATAATACCACTAGTACAGTCATGGTACTTTTCATTCATTATCTTTAATTATAACTGATTTTAAATAGTTTAAAGAATTTGCATGCCATTATTGATAAAATGCCAAATTTATCATATATTATACAACAACTGTTTTTACTTTTCAAATTAATACAAACAATGGCAGAATTGCTATGTTTGGAAAAGACCTTTAAGACTGTTAAGTCCAACTATTATCTAACTCTATCAGGGCCACTACTACACCATACCCTTGAGTACAATATCTAGATTGCTTTTAAATACACCCAGAGTTGGCAATTCAACCATTTCCCTGGGCAGCATGTTCCAGTCTTTGATGACCCTTTTGGTATAGAAGTTTTTCCTAATGTCCAACCTAAACCTTGCCTGGCATAACTTGATGCCATTTCCTCTTGTCCTATCACTTGTGACTTTTGAGAAGAGACCAACATCCACCTCTCCACAACCTCCTTTCAGGTAATTGTAGAGAGCAATAAGGTCTCCTCTCAGCCTCCTTTCCTCCAGACTAAACAACCCCAGCTTCCTCAGTTGCTCCTCATGAGACTTATTCTCAAGACCCTTCACCAGCTTCACTGCCCTTCTCTGGACCTGCTCCAGCACCTCAATGTCTTTCTTATAATTCATCACCCAAAACTGAACATAATACTCAAGGTGTGGCCTCACCAGTGCCAGGTACAGTGGGACAATCACTTTTCCACTGCTGGCCACATTATTCCTGATACAGGCCAGGATGTTGTTGGACTTCTTGGCCACCTGGACACACTGCTGGCTCATGTTCAGCTGTCTGTTTATCAACATCCCCAGGTCCATTTCTGCTGAGCAGCTTTCCATCCTCTCCTCCTGAAGCCTGTAGCACTGCTGGGGGATGTTGTGGCCCAAGTGCAGGACTTGGGACTTGGTCTTGTTGGAGTCTAAATGCTGGACTCAGCCCAAAGATGCAGCCTGTCCAGGTCCCTCTGAAGAGCCTTCCTACCCTCAAGCAGGTCAACATTCACACCTAACTTGGTGTCGTCTGCAAACTTACTGAGTGTGCTCTCAATCTCCTCGTCAAGATCATTGATAAGGATACTAAACAAGAGTGGCCCCAGTGCTGAGACCTGGGGAACCACTCTTGTGACCAACCACCAGCTGGATTTAACTCCATTCACTATCACTCCCTGGGCCTGGCCATCCAGCCAGTGTTTAATCCAGCAGTGCATATGCCCATCCAGGCCTCAGGCAGAGTTTTTTCTTGAGGATGCTGTGGGGAACAGTATCAAAGGCTTTATTGAAGTCAAGATAAACAACATTCACAGTATTTCCCTCATCCACCAAGTGGGTCACCTTGTCATAAAACGAGATAAGGTTTGTTAATCAGGACCTGCCCTTCATGAAGCTGTGCTGACTGGGCCTGATTGCCTGGTTGATCTTGTAAATGGTGTGTTATGTCACTCAGGAGGATTTGTTCCATGGCCTTCCCTGGCACCAAGGTCAGGCTGACAGGCCTGTAGTTCCTTGGATCCTCCTGCCAGCCCTTCTTGTAGATAGGTATCACATTTGCTAATTTTCAAGCTGTTGGGACCTTCCCAGTTAGCCAGAACTGCTGATAAATCATGAAGAGTGGCTTGGTAAGAACATCTGCCAGCTCCTACAGCACTTTTGGGTGTAATTTCTCTGGTCCCATAGGCCTGCGTGTCTAGGTGGTGCAGCAAGTCACCAACCATTTCCTCATGGATTATGGAGGCCTCCCTCTGTTCCCCATCTCTGTCTTCCAGCTCAAGGGGTCAGCTACCAGCAAACAACTAGTCTTGCTATTAAAGACTGACACAAAGATATTTTATAATTTGTAAGGTGGTACTGACATTTAAGTTTATCCTAGTCATTAATATGGTCTAGGAGATGTTCTTTGATTCTGGATCCAACTGACAAAGTGTGCCCTTACCCCTTCAACTCATGTACATAGAAGACACTGCCTTCTATTTGAGAAAACAATTATACTGGGGTTGCATAGAATCCCTATAATTTTTATCAAGTTATAAGTTTGAAATACTTTGCTTTAAATAAAAGCATCTCTGTTAGAAAAATATGTTGCTGATATTAGTAGTGCTTCTCTTCACTGATTAGCTGAAGTCCTAAGGACTTGTAAGCAAGTGATGTGAAAGTATGCTCCCTTAAGGTGTCATCCCACAGCAGCCATAATGCTTCAATTTCTAGGAAGTGTTCTGAATACCTCCTCTATTTCTAGGCTTCTAAATAAGAATCTTGATACTTAGATATATAATTTGCAATTACCAAACCTTTTCAGAAAACAAACCCTTTAACCTGTCTTTCCTTTAAAATGTCTAAATTCAGTACTAGTAGTTGTATTAAATAAGGAAAAAGGAAATTATTATAGAGTAGAAAATACAGTGAGGAAATGAGGTTTCATCTTGCTTTTGATAAGGGTTCAAAACTACATTTAGAATTCTACAAGGAAAATGGTTATAGATTTGGATCTCCAAGACTTCTACACACAGAGAAGTTACTACATTCTTCCTGGGTTCTTCAAATTTCCTTAAATTTAGAATCACAAAAAGTAGTTTCCTCAGAAGGCCTTGTTTCACTCTTAATGTATTTCTCCAACCCTATTAACTCATATAACTTTTTCTGTAATTTTGCTAGAAAAAAAAAAAAAAAAAAGACAGAAAATTCAATAGAATATTGGTATTTAGTTTGCAGGAACATAACTGAGAAACTAATTTAAAGCAACTGGGACATGGACAATGTAGTTTTGTGTTAATTGCATTGTGAATCATCAGAAAAAAAAATGAAAAAGCCCAACAAGATCAACTAAAGTTACATAGATATGTAATTAATGACTGATATATAAACTGGTTTGTGTCTATCAAACACAACCATTAAGTTCCAAAACCAGCAAGAGCAAAAGTCAAACTCATGTGCTTTCAGGCTATCTAGTGCTATATAGATACTGAACTGCTTTTATCCTATACTTAAGTGATTGAAAATTATTTCCTTTTAACATTGCTAAAATAGCATTTGGCATCCTGATGTATCTCACATTATGTGTTGTATTAAGCTTTTAATCCTTTCTTTGATGATGACTAATGTGGCAACATTCACCTTTTCACATCATGAGGCTTTAAAATAGGGGAGAGAGAAAGGAGAGGCTAATTCACAGCAGCAAAGATAGTCCCAATAGCTGAGTGATAAAGTGTTTTGACAGAATAGTTCACAAATCATATTGAAGTAATTTTTCATTGCATGTTTTATGCTTTGTAACCTATCAACATAAAAATCTATAAATCTTTAAGACCATATATGATAAATTGCCTTCAAGATATATACTTCATCACTAAAGCCAAATAAACTTTGAACTGTTAATACGTTTCTAGATTAAGTAATACAAGCCTTCAGGAAGTTTGTAGACTGACTAACTTAAAACTAAGCAGAAAAAAAAGAATTAAAGCCAATGATTACATCTGGAATTCTGACATTATAGTGCCAGCACATTATCCATCCCTTTTATTTCTAACTTTCAAGAGGTTTTGTTTACTGTTTAGAAAACAAAACCAAGCTGAACCCCACAGCAAAAAAAAAAATCATTTCAAGATTAACATAGAAGTGGAGACATACCATAGAAAGCACCAAATAACAATCACTTCTTCAAAAGCTTTACATGGAGAAAAGAGTCAGATAAGATTATACCACTAAAACCAGTTATTTTGAATGCTGTTCTAAATATCTAACGTATCTGAGGAATTCACTCCACTAAATGTCCTTAGAGCCCAGTGTCATTATGAAGACTGTAAACCTGGGCTGTGCCAGAGTAACAGCCTATTGAAACTCCAAGGGGTGCAGCAGTTACAGTGCTCCTGAAGACTTATAAATGGCTCTGAAGAAGGGACTTGGGTTCATTGGAATAGTTGATGTCCCAAGGGATAGTGTTACAAGTAATTTTGGTAGAAGAAACACAGATATGAGCTTGGTGTCAATTCTTTTTTGTTATCTCTCAGTTTCATGCTTACGAAGGTTGATTGAGGTCTGTCTGAGAATTAATATCAGACATATAAGAATGTAGTGCTTTTGTAGGTTGACAGATTGGCAACATTCATGGCTGTAGTGCTCCATGCATTTACAGAGTAACACAAAGAGGAAATAGCATTGCAAGTCACTCGACAGAAAGATATCCCGGTGCGAACACAGCCTGTAAGAATGTGCCTAATCCCTCCCATGAAATTGGTAATATTTTTTGTGAAGCAGTTGTGCTGCAGGAATTGAATTTCATCCACTGGTTTGTTTCACACAGATCACTGAACAGCAAGAAGGCCATTTGAAAACAAATGATTCTATATTACAGGACCAGCCCCTTGAGCTAACTGAGGTTTTGTGTTAGAATGAAGAGAGAAAAAAACAAGGAGTGGAAAGAAATGTTTAAAAGGATATGAAGGACATAGCTTGGATACCCTGTAATATTGGAGAATGGTATACCAAGTGTGACTGTAAAACCTGCATCTGTGCAGAAGTGACAAATGACTACTTCCAATAAGCTGCGAAGCTATATGTGTAAATGAAAAATAACATCTTAACCTTAGTACCAAACTAGTTAACAATAAATGTACTCAAAGTGCTAGAGACCATACAGTAACTAGGACAGAACTGGTTTTAAATCAAACAAGCAAACAAAGAAAAAACCAAACCAAACAAAACACCTAAATATACATTTTTATATTATGTTTATGATTTTCAGAGATCAGTTAAGTATCATTTGGTATGCCACATATTATAAATCAATTGAAACGAACTGTATTCAGTTCCTGTCTCAGACTCTGACTTTTTCCCTTATGCCATAATTTGCAGGACTAGTATAAGAGCAACTGCATCATCTAGAAATTTACAGATTAATGGATTTCTCCTGTGCCTTACTGCATGACTGTTATGGTTATATTGAATGAATGAAGGGACACAAGCCAAAGAAGATGCACATTCTGTAACCTTTTACGCAGGATTGCCCCTTTTGAGAAATATATTATAAATTTTTTTTTTCCCTTCATTCCTTCTAATGCCATATTTAGACCACAGCTTTGTCCTTTCAGAATTGTATGTTTATATTCAAAAAGAACTGATATACCATTGTTTCAAGAAAGTCTATTCTCATCCTGCTTCTCATCTAACATTTCCAAGTGATCAGTCTGCACAGAGGTTTTCATAGAATCATAGAATCATAGAATATTAGGGTTTGGAAGGGACCTAGAAAGATCATCTAGTCCAACCCCCCTGCCAGAGCAGGATCACCTATATCAGGTCACAGAGGAACATGTCCAG
>WTSP01001184.1:44102-59241 GCA_025331215.1 Actenoides lindsayi | reverse complement strand
GTTTAGCCTGGAGAAGAGGAGACTCAGGGGGGACCTTGTTGCTCTCTACAACTACCTGAAGGGAGGTTGTAGTCAGGTGGGGGGTCAGTCTCTTCTCCCAGGCACCTAGTGACAGGACGAGAGGGCATGGCCTGAAGCTGCTCCAGGGGAGGTTTCAGTTGGATATCAGGAAGCACTTTGTGACAGAGAGGGTGATCAGACATTGGAATGGACTGCCCAGGGAGGTGATGGAGTCACAGTCCCTGGCTGTGTTTAAAGAAAGGCTGGATGTGACACTCAGGGCCATGGTCTAGCCGATGTGGTGGTGTTGGGTCATAGGCTGAACTTGATGATCTCAGAGGTCTTTTCCATCCTCAGTAATTCTGTGATTCTGGTGAAAAACACTTTTGTGGCTGATATCCCAGATGAGTTCTGAGGAGCTGGAGGGAAACACACGGGAGACTGAGTCAGATGGGCTGTGCTGTATTCCTTCACATAGAAAGTACTAACAGTCCTGCCTCCTGGTTGCAATAGAGCCGCTTCAATAATAAGCCATGAAATTACTGATGGGGTCCTGTGAGATAAAATATCCCAAATGATATTGCCAAATCTATGCTGATAACAGGATCGCGACCTCTTCTGATTTTAATTTCAGCAAGTGAACATTTACAAGATAAAAACCCAGTCCTGTGCATTTTTGTGACTGTAACTAATGTTATACATGTAAGCAATGTTTCCCCTTTGACTCGAGTTATTTATTGGCATAAATATTTGCAAGATCAGAACATTAACACCTAACTAACATGGTATAGGAAAACATAGCAACAACTCATACGCAACTCTAACAACTCTATAGTTTCTGAATGTTTCTATAAAGTGCCTGAGGTTCCTATACTGCGCAGCAGGGTGTTTGTTACACACATCTGCCTTTAAAAATTCATGGACCTTTTTGACTGTACTCCACTGAGAAAAAATGTGGGGGAAAAAAAAATTATATCAAATTCCTCAAATATTTACTAGTTGAAGCATCAAAGCCAAGACCTTAAATAGGCTTCTCCAGTGAGTGATTTAAATTCTGCAGTGAGGTGTTTAAGAAATGGTTTATTTTCCAAAATGCTGGAGAACAGCACTGCTTATTGACATCTTTTCTGAAGATAAAACCACAGACTTAGGTCCTTACTATAGACCAAACCCCTGTATTTAGGCATTCATTTGGAAAATTTTCATTGCTACTTCCTTTATGTGACATCTCATCCTTGTGTTTGGGTAAAGGACACTCATCTAATTAGCACAAATGCTTTGCAACACCCAGGTATTGTGTTGTCATTCATTCCCTAACTGTCTTGTCTTTATAAAATGCAGACAAATACTGCATTGAATATATACTGGGGACTTGGACAAGGATGGTCCATTGTTACAGAGTGTAAGTGCATGTAAACATCTCTTTTGCATTTCCTATATTTTGAAACCATGTTTTTTCCCTCTTCTTATGTCATAATCTCTGCAGAGAGCTCTGTGATAAGATCCTTAGTACAATTAAGACAAAGGATTCATTATAATTTATGCAGAATAGGGGTAACTCTGGACTTAGGCTAAAACCAGAAGGTTTTTTTTGTAGCATAGGATTTTGTCAGGTATCAGATATTGCCTCCCCACTTGCCTGAAGACTCCTGAGATTTGTAAACCACATGGACAAGTATGGGCCAAATTTCAGGTATCTCTAATCTCAATGAGAGACTGGGGTTGAATCCAGACAAAACATAGGAGTTTCACTTTTTGGCCCTAATCCTGGAAAAATAAAGGATTTGAGGTTTTTATTTGATATGACATGGATCATGCCTTCAAATCTGACACTTGGTAAAAGGTCAGGGCTTTGGCTGAAGTGAGAAGAAAAGTGATGGAAGGAGTCTAACAGATTAATAAATCCAGGACGCTGCATTGTAGAATCATCATAGAATCACAGAATCATAGAATGGCTGGGGCTGGAAAGGACCTCCGAAGGTCACCTAGTCCAGCCCCCCTGCAGTGAGCAGGGACATTCTCAACCAGACCAGGCTGCTCAGAGCCTTGTCCAACCTCACCTTGAATATCTCCAGGGATGGGGCCTCAACCACCTCCCTGGGTAGCCTATTCCCTGTTCTACCACCCTCCATGTAAAGAACTTCTTTCTGATATCCAATCTAAATGAACTCCTCTCCAATTTAAACCTGTTACCCCTTGTCCTTTCACTACAGGCCCTCATAAATAGCCCCTCTCCAGCCTTCCTGTAGGCCCCCTTCAGGTACTAGAAGGTCCCTAGTAGGTCTCCCTGGAGCCTTCTCCAGGCTGAACAACTGCAGTTCCCTCAGCCTTTCCTCGTAGGAGAGGTGTTCCGTCCCTCTGATCATCTTTGTCACTCTCCTCTGGACCTGCTCCATCAGGTCCATGTCTTTCCTGTGTTGAGGGCTCCAGAGATGGACACAGTACTCCAGGTGCTATCTCACTAGAGCAGAGTAGAGGGGCAGAATCACCTCCCTCAATCTGCTGGCCACAGTTCTCTTGATGCAGCCCAGGATGCAATTGACCTTCTTGGCTGCAAGCACACACGTCTCATGACCAGCTTCTCATCCACCAACACCCCCAAGTCCCTTTCTGCAGAGCTGCTTTCCAGGACCTTGTCTCCCAGCCTGTATTGATAGTGAGGGTTGTTCCCACTGGGGTGCAGGACCCTGCACTTAGTCTTGTTGAACCTCATGAGGTTCACCTGGGCCCACCTCCCCAGCTTATCCAGGTCCCTCTCTATGACATCCCATCCCTCCAGCCTGTCAACACCACCACTCAGCTTGGTGTCATCTGCTAACTTGCTGATGGTGCACTTGATCCCACTGTCAATATCATTGATGAAAATATTAAACAATACAAGTCCCAGTACAGACCCCTGAGGGATGTCACTTGTTACTGATCTTCATCTGGACATTGAGCCACTGACCACCACAAGGTGGTGGACCACCATTTCACAAGGTATGTTCCGTTATTGTGAGGGGCAAAAAAGCTGACCTAAACCAGCCCAGGACTAATCGCTATATACATGACAGGGGGTCTAGTGATCAAGCTTGCTCCCTGACCCATACTATTAATAGTGCAGACTTTTCTGTGTTTGTAAAACAGTTTATTAAGTATTTTAGGCTATCTACATAACACTCACAATCATAAATAATTCTGGCTTTGCAAAATTAACTGCTAGGAACTAGAAATGCTCAAAAGCAGAATAAAAAATTGTGAGATAGAGATCACAGTAATTTTTTAGCTGACATAACTTATTCCAAATAAATTAAAAAAAAAAAAAAAAAGAAAAAGCAGGATTTGGAATCGTCTAATCCTGCTTTACTCTATGTCATTTAAACTGAAAACCAACATTTTTCTTTCAGAGCAAGTTATTTACAGAATTCACTTTTGTTAAATGGTTATATAGCTGCAAGTGAAAAATCATGAGAATTAACTTAAAAAGGTTATTTAGATTTTTTTGTTGCCAATCTTATTCAGTGATTTGATCAAGATGCAAAGTGCTCTTGTAGTCTCTTGTTTTGTTTAATAGATTCAAATAAATTTGGCTAAAAAGTTATAACAGACCACAGGTTCCATTCAAAACAGAAAGTTGATGCCATCAAGTCAGTGACTCAGTGTTTCACTTTCCACACCTCAAAAATATAATATAGAATCTAAATATTGCTTCCTATGTGCCTCAGTCAGTGCATGAGGAAGGTTTTATGTTTCAGACTTCTCCAAATGACATTAGATGGATTAGAGGTAGCCAAGAAGAAATGCTGAGCATTTGGACATCTTTGAAAACCTACCTCTCCTGAGAGGTTAGGCATTTAAAATATTTGGGATGATCTACCTTGAGTATTTTTAGTATGATGAACACTTACAACCATTCTTGCAGAGAAAGGAATAGTTTCCACTTTCAAAAAAGGCAATGCATACCTCTATACTTTTCATTGTTTAGTATCAAAGTGAGCATGAAGTGCAAGGTCTGGTTAAATTACTCATTTCTCCTGTGTTATACCTTTAGCCTGCCTGTTTAGGCTGAGATAAACATCAAGAACAGACTGAGGACTGTCTACACTTCCCATTTTGCAGATGAGCATGAAAAATTAATCAGACAATGAAGTGAGAACACAAAAAAATATCCTGTGTGCAACCTGGCAGGTAAGGATTTCACCTGAGAAACAGGTGTTCTTATATTTGCTCTAATAAGTTTTCCTTTTTAATTTTGTATCAGTGCAATAAGAAATGCAATTTGTGTCTCTCATTGAGATCAAAACAAAAAACTTGAAATGAAAATCACATGTAATATTTCATTTTGTAATACCTTTGAAAAATTTTGCTTATGTTTTGTCTTATGGAAAAATAGAGGTGACCTACTAGATCAGGGAAAAAATGTAACAGTTACACTTGCATGACTGTAGACAACATCCTAGCATGCAATTTTTGCAAGAGAAGTGCTTAAAAATTCTGTCAGGATTTGATTTGGGATAATTTTTTAATTTTTTTTTTTTGAGATGATACAATAAAAAAATTAATCTAGGTGAAAGGGGCCCAAATACATTCACTTACAACCACTTTCAGTCTGGAGAGGTTAGAGGAAGAATTGTAAACAGAGTAAGACCAAGCAAATGGGCTGTGTACCAGCAGCGCCTGTCATGAAGAGCACAAAGTAGCAATGTGATTTTATTTTTATAATTAATCCTGTTCAATGCCAATAGGCAAATATTTACTGCTCTTTGTTAGAGGCACAAGCAGGTATGCAGAAAGCAATTGCAATGCAAAGCCATTTAAAGATGTAAATAAACACTTGCATATTTCTTGCATATTGCTTACAGTTTTATTTTGTAAGATTGTACTGAGAAATAACACTCAGTCCTGCCTGAGCTGTGTGCCAAATATTACAGAAGGTTCCTGTATGTAACTCAGAACTGCTTAGAAGATATTATAAAAATTTTGAAAATAATACAACTGCAATACATCTGAGCATTGTAGATAGAAAAAGGTAGAAATAAGAAAATAACATAACTGTTTTTAAGAGTTAATAAAGAGTTACTGCCAATGGTTAGGGCTAGGCCAGCCACTAGACAAATGACAGATGCTCCGTATTTACCCCTTCTCCCGTCCCAAAGAGGAAGAAAAAGGAAACAAGGGAGAGAGACTTATGGATTAGAAAATAAAACAGCTTTAATGAACATGAAAATAATAGCAACAAAATGTAATATATACAAATATATACGAAACCAATATCAAACCCAACCTCTCTGATAACAATTATGTCACTGTTACCACTAATGCTCTGGGCAGGCACTGGGAAGTCCTAGACTGGACTCAGTGGCAGATGGGAACAAGATTCAGGAGCCAGATTCTGGAACTGGATTCAGGAATTCATGGATTGGGATTGAAGGCAGAATAGATGGATTCTTCCTCAGATGCCGGCCATTGAAGGAAAGCTTGACCTTTGTGATCCCTCAGCTTTATACTGAATATGACATATATGGAATGGAATACCTCACTTGTCAGTTTAGGGTCACATGTCCTGTACAGTCCTCCCCATAGGTGTGCTGTTTTACTTAATGTCACTCCAATGTGGTACATGAGATTTAGCAATGGCTTTGATCTTCATAGGACCTTCAAGTATAAGCAACAGCCCTTCTGAACACCAATCCTTGGTAGTAACTATGAACAATGAGTGTTATCAGTGCTAGAAGCAGACACTGTCTGCAAAAATATGGCGTGAACTTCAGAAAGTGCAGTTACTTCGAAGAGACTTTAACTGAAAAGTTAAATGACTGAACAGAATTAGTTTTGTTCTAACTCAAACCAGGACATATACATATGGAATACCTGTGAAGGTTAGATTTTTCTCATCTATGATTTGAGTGCTCCTTATATTAGTACAAAAAGTAACTATGATGAGGAATGATCCTTACTGGATAAATTGTAAAACTACTTCTTTTTTTTTTTTCTTTTTTTTTTTTCAGGATTTATAAGCTATTCTATTTCCTCCAAATCTTAAGATATTCTTTTATGTAATGTTCCAGCTATTTTGCAGCTGTTGAAAATAACAGATTGGACCAGTTATGTTTCATATGCAAGATGAGTCTAATTAATGAGTGTCCATTGATATGCATGTTTAGGGAAGGAGGTCCTCATATTGGGTTAAAAAACTTAATAATTTTCCAGAGTATTTGTAAGAATTACTTTTTTCTTTTCCTTAGCAATGAATCCTCAGCTGGTGACCTCGTTAATTGACAGAAAAGGTATTCATTAAGCTGTCTTCACTTATTCTATATGCTGAACTACACTTCATGCTGAAACTGAACATGGCAAAGTACATTGAATGACATATAAATATACATACTTTTTGCTATTTTTTGAACAAAATATAAAATATAGAAATAAAACTCTACTGATGCTCCTATGTTTTTGATCTTCTGTTTATGAAAATCCATCATGAAATTGAAAATCTCCAGAATGATTCATTCATGCATTAATAACTGGAGTAATTTGGAATTAGCCATGTAATGAAGCCTTACTATTTCATCATTTATAAATAATTAAAATTTGCAATAATATTAATGATGATGAAAGTAGTGTTACATCAAAGCATAAGGAATTCATTGAGACAAAAAGGGCTCTACCTGATTAATTATATTTTCACTAATAATTCACACCAGTTATTCTATAACTTGAAGTTTGAATAGACACCTATTATTCCTTCTGCCTCAGGACTACCAGGAGTAAGGAATACAGAAAATGATGGTATTTTAACAAGCTGAATGATGTATGTAGGCTTGAATGTAAATAATAAACATATTCATTACATTTACTAACACTTTCAATGAAAATATAAGAAACAATTATAGTATTTTTCCTTTATGTTTTCACACTGAAGTTTTATTTTTCATTGATTTCTCAATCTGATTGTAAACAATCCTGCACTGCTTGCAACTTAATTATTTCAATTCTTTTATCAATTCCTATAGCTCTATGGTGATTTCAGATATTTATTAATGGCTGATATAACAGAAAACATTGACTGTTCTTAATTTTCTCTTTAAACAACAGAATATATGACCTTAACTAGGATATAATCGTCTGCATTATAGTTATTAAATGGAGAATTTTTTCAGAACAGAAAATATTCTATTGGAATATCATGTAAAGATGAATTGGTAAATGAAAGTAAATCACCTGAGAACTGAAGTCTTTACCTTGAAAGCAGCCCAAAACATTGTCACAGAATGTTAACAGGAAGTAATGATTGTTTCCAGAATTCCCACAACACAGCAGTACTCACTCAGAGTTCGGATATCTGTGGTACTAGTCCTTGAAAAACTCTGTTACTGTCAAGCGGCATAACAATTTGTGATTTCAGCTGCAGTTAGAACCATATTAATTTAAGGTCAAATGAAGTACTTTCCTATGAAAAAAAAAAAAGATGAAGCACTATGATATAGAGTTTTGATGTTATAAAAGTTTTGCCTTATACTAGCTTTTAAACAAGTAAATACTTGTAGTTCAAAGACAAGAAAAAGCTCATACGCAATGCAGTATTTATGTGCATTCTTAACTTGTAATAGTTGAGTAGTCCTACTGAATTCAACAGGACTATTCACGTTTCTCTTTCTCAAAGCTGGTTGTTATTAAGCTCAAGAACATAAAATTAGGATGATGTCAAGGCTAAAATTCAACCTATTAGTGATGTTGTTGGAGGTAGCAGCAGATGATTAGAAAAAGATTGTAATCAGCAGATGTACTGCCTGATCCTGCACATCATATATCTTTCCAACTTGTGAGAGTTTCTTGTTTTCAAACCTCTTCAGAGGTTTTTTGTTTTCCTGAGCAGCATTTTGCATTTTGCCCACTGTTTCTAATAGCCACTTGCGTTTTTCTTTCATGAATTTGTTTACTTATTCCTTATTTGAACTCACATATTCTTTTACAGTTCACGATATCCTGCAACTGTGAATTCTACATAAATTACATACTGTGTGCAGCTTCAGTGGGAGTCACTGAAGAAAGGATCACTGAGGAAGCTCAGAAATAGTATCTATCAGTGTTGTCCTGAGAAGAATGGTCATTCTGATCCTAGCAACCATTTGGCCACAGTAAATTCAGTCAGGATGAATTTCACTCAGTAAATTCTCTTCAATATAATAGCTTAAAGTAATCTGAACTGCTAATAGCAGTAAGATATGTTTTTGCTTTTCATCATTCTATACACTTTGAGCAGATTTTTGTAAGTGTTTAGACATTAAGATATAGCAAGTCATCTGGTGGGATTTCTGAGGCTTGACTTACATGCACAACATTTCTAAATAGCTAGAAAGTTTCTATCTACTTAAATATTTTAAAATCTCACCCAGGTTTGGAAGCATGTGTCAAAGAACTATGAAATGAATAGTATGAAAAGGGTGGATAAAAGATAAACTGTGTTTTCCAGGACAAGAACTAGAGAAGTATTGAAGGATAGTGTCCACCCATAGCCTGTGGAACATTGTCAAGGGGTATTGCAGATTCAAGATTGCAAGATTCAAGAAGCCTGGACAAGTATGATTCTATGACTAATCAAGTGTAGGTTACTGTAAAGAAGCTGTAACAAGCCTAAAACAATCCTCAATCCATGGGTAGTGTTTGAGAGCTGAGAACAATCTGAGACTGGCAGAGTACTGAGAATCTCATGACATGTTTGTCTAATTCATAGAAGTTCATGAGGGGTCACTTCTGGAGATAGGTTATTGGTCTGATTCAGTATGAACATGCATATATAAATGCAATTATAGTCCTAACCAGATGTTAAAAAAAAACAAAACAAAAAAAACCCCAAAACAAAAAAACAAGGCATGACTCTTACAGAGAAAGATATGCATACTTATCCATAAAAAGAAGTCTGACATTTAAGGAGGACAGACATTATGTCTTGCCAGCAGGCAAACACATGGGAGAAACTGCTCTTTGTGTCATGAGGTTGAAAGGACACTTGCTATCCTCCTCTCAGGGATCACCAGAAGGAAGTGGCAGAGAGAGAGCAGATACCTGCAGGGACAGAAGCGAGGCCCTGGTCAAAGGGGCTAAATACCTGCTGAGGGTGCTACACTCATCCCAGCAGGGACCACAGGCCACCAGTGACATGGCCAGGTCCCCAGGCCTTAGACTTCAGATCAACAGAAAATGCCCCAGAGAAACACTGGATGGGGCATCGTAACACTGAGGGGAAAAAAAGGTAGAATCTAAGGAGGATTTTCTCTTTAATAGATCCAAGAGGATGACTGATGGGCCTTTCTGTAAATAGATAATGCAGACTTTTAGAGTGTTAAAAAAATTAATTGGGCTAGCAATATATTCCCAAATCATATGTGTGGTGTGTTTCTGTCTGCACTGAGCATTGCAAGAGCTGAGGATCTTCCCAAAGCCTGGTACCACAGGGCCCGTGCCAAGGTGTTTACAGGGACTAGAGTATCACACTAGAGTAGATGCCTGACATTAATAATGAAGGAAAAAAAGTCTCATAGAGATGGTCTAAAGAAAAGCCCCGTTTCTCACAGTGTAATAACTTAAATTTATGCATGAATCCAGCAGAAAGTCTTTCCACTTCCATCTAGCCTTACACTTCCAAGCCAGTCTATTCTCCTTGTGACTGAGTCATAGCATGATTATGGTACAATGTAAGAACTTTGGTGACGACAATACAGCAAATGATCTGCCAATTTAAGTTATATGTGCTAATTTTGCAGGCCCATGTGGCAACAACAGCCAAGTTTCTCATCAAAATACTTATGTAAAGCAAAGAAAGAGTCAAAGATTTAACACAACTGCCTCAGGAATCAAGTTGTGGGGTGTTTGCTCGTTTGTCTGCTTGTTTTACTAGTGCCTCATGAATCATGAAAATGTTTTACTTTTGAAAATACCTCAAATTCTTCAAGTTTGTTTAAGGGGAATATTAATGTATCAAGTGGTACCTTGGTCAGAAGAGATCTGTGTTTTGTAAAAGGTCTCTCTCACCTATGATTTGCTTTTCTGTGTCTATATTGAATTGACTACAATGAAATCTCAGAGGAAAGACATGCAGAGATTGACCATTTTAGTTAAGAGCAGAGTGGGTTATTCCTCTTTTGCCTCCATTCCACCATGAGAAGATCACATCGCTCACAAATCTAGAGCAGCTGTAGCTTTAACTAGCACTGCTGAGGCATTTATGTCTCACTGCCATCAGGCTTTTATAATTTTTGTGCTAACTGAGATAGGATGATAATTACTCCTTTATCTCTAATATACTTCCTCATCTTGTGAAGTCATGAATTCCCTTTCTCTGTTGCTTATGATTTCATCTTGAGGTCCTGACAGTCTTTTTATATGAGTTTTTTGTTGGTGTTGTTGGGTTTTTTTTGCTTTCACTGTGCCTTCATTCTCTTCCAGAGCTCTTGCTTTCTGCAGGAGGTTGTCTAAATGTTTATGGGTTATCTACTTTCTACAGCAAACTCTTTCTTCAGTTACATTAAGAAAAGAGGCATTTTTGTTAGACAGTCTGCTTTACCAGACAAGTTGTCAGGCAAATGATTTCTTTTCTTTCTTTTTTTTCCCCAATTAATAAGTTGTCTTCATTTCAGTCTCAGTGCAAGCCCACATGAAGAGCAGGATTTCTCTCTACTACCCTCTTCCCCGCCTCCCTCCCAGGGGAGGATAAAAAGGGGAATGAGGAAAAATGCCTCACCAAAGATTAGAAGCTAAGGCTATAACAAATTTAATGAATAAGAGGAGAAAGAAAAAGGAATATTAAGCAAAGAAGGATATAGAACTATATACAAAACCTGATCTCGGATGGTGATGGATTGTACGGCGCATGTGGAGTCAAGCCCAGCTGAGCTGAGATGTCATTGCAGCTCCCAAAGCCTGGGAAGGAAAAGCGCCCCCCCACCCCAAATCCTGTCGTGTTGTTCTATGGAGTGTGGTAGGAAAGGGGAGGGAATAACAACTGTCCTCTAACTCTTCAGTGTCCTGGGGTTACCACCTGTCCCTCCCACTGCAGGCTGTGCACCCTTAAACCACAACATAAATGTTTTATGAAGAGAGGTTTTGTCAATGACCATGTTTATTATGGTATCTGAGCAAAATTTCACACACTATTTTGTCTAGAAAAGGCAGAAGGTTTTATCTGGGTATTTTTAACAAGCAGTGTTTTTACTTACAGCCTCAAGAAGAGAGTTTAATTTTAAAATCCACCTGAAAATGACTAATTTTGTCATCAAAATAGCCTGGGAGTGGAATTACATTTCATTTTCATTTAACAACAACAATGAAGATTTTTAGACCATGAATTATCTGAGAGATAGCACTCATATTTTTAAAGATTGAAGAGAAGTACATATTTGTATATACTCTATGAGTACAAACAAGACGTGCTGATTTATGCTAAAAATCTTTATATTGAATTTATGAAGCATTTATGTTTGAGTACTATTTATCTTGCTTATAGAAAATATAATTATTTCTATGGCATATCAGCATTAGATATTGGAATTAGCACATAGTATTGGCATTATGTTGCTTTATTGTATTAGACATAAGAATCAGTATTAGAACCTCTGAATGGAGTTTTTATAAGATGGGAATCATGCCACAAGGTGTCTCCCTTGCTTTAGTTTTCTGAATTTTCTTGAACATTACTGATCTCACAAAATATGGTTTTCTTCGGAATTATTCGGGACATTTTTTAAAAAAAATCTATAATGCTGATTGAAGGGTAGGTTATTCTACTCTGAAGGAGAGAAATGTCACCTTATCATTTATTTCTTTTTGTTCAAAATAAGTAATTTTTCTTAAATTTCACTTGCCACAAAGTAATTGGAAAAATGGAATCCTGTTAACTAGTACATATTAAATCCAATATGTCGGAAGACACTTGTTTCACAATTTGTTATAACCAGATGGATGAGGTTACTCTGACCTTTGCAAACATGCTATCTTAGATGTATGGACCTTCTTTGACTTACTGTGAAGAATTCCACATTTGGAAAACACGAAGAACTTTCACCAATAATAGAGTGGGTTAAATAAAGCATTTAATGATTACTTGGGCAAGATGAACTCCCTTTCTATTTTAGAGAAATAAAACCACTGTTCTTGTATGATACAATTGCTTTACCAGAGGAAAAATGCCAACTATTTTGTGTATTTCATGAGATTGTCTGTATATACACTGAAGATGATGTCTTCTTCACAGGATCTTCAGCTGAGAGTTTTTCTTGCATATATCTGCTTTAAGCATGTAGTCCCTTTGTCTCTTTGACCTCTTCTGCAGAAAAGTATTGTTCTTTAATGCCTCCTTCTAGTTCAGATTCTCCTGTTTGTATTTATGGCAGAATAGATCACTTATTTTTAGTCCTATTACTTTGTACCCTTATATCGCCATGAAAATGGCAGAATACATTTCCACCCTAAATGTTTCAACTTAATTACTTCCTCAGGAGGAAGACAGCTTATCAACAAAAAATATCTTATTTTCCCTTTTATGCTCTTGAAACATTAGTTGACTAATAGTGTCCCAGAAAAATTCTGACATTTTCAATGATGCTGAAGCAAAGGAAGGATGTACCGTTATAGTGAAGTGCTTCTGAAATTTATGCAATGAAAACAATTGCATCCATTTTAGGTATATTAGGTAAGCAGAATAAAGGACATGTTTTTGCAAAATGTAAAAAATGAAAAAATTGAAAAACATTAAATAAATATCAAGAAAAATATTTGCAAGCCTCAGATCAAAAACAAGAGCAATTTTTTTCTGTTTTTAAAGAGATGTTAGAGAATTTATGAATTCCAGTTTGATGATGAACTCATAACATGTTTCTGAAATGTTGGCTCACTTTGAAAGATGAACTCTCTTTGACACAAACCAACTTCAAATAACTTACCTGTTGAGATGCTCTTTGGTTTGAGGTATCTATTTCTGTAAAAGCTCTTAGAAGTTTTAGGTCCCTCCGAGGTCTTAAAGCTTGTAGTGAGATGGATAAAATCTTTGAAAGTAAGAAAAGATATATAGTCTAATAATAGTAGTTACTAGGCAAAGCCATGTTTCAGCCAAGGAAAACAATCTGTGAACAAAGTACGACTTGTTTACAAAAATAAGAGTAGGCTATTGTATAACCCAATCCTGCCCCACACCTTTCCCTTCTGCCACGGTTAGATTAATTATCAATAGAAAGTAGATATGTTATGAGTACTAGCTTTGTGATTTATTTTTTTCCATATCAATAAGATTCTTCAAAGAAATTATTTTGTTTTCTGTTATAGCTAAATAGGTCCATCGCTGCATTTCTTACTCAGACACTTTCATTAGGTTCATAAGGCATTTTGCTAGAAGTTCAGGCTTCTGCATAATGTGTTGGGTTTTTTGTTGGGTTTTTTTTTTTTTTTCCTCTATCAAATTTGAAAGTCCATTAGCAAAAATTTACAATTTGAAACATAATCTACATTGAGGATCAAACACTGAAACTCAGTTATCTCAGCATGGACATTGAGAACTTTCTTTTTAAAGATTTCAGATTCTAGAAAGACAATTAGTTTACATTAAAATGGTATAGCTGAAACCACACTCTTTAAAGGACAGTCTACAACTTGTAACTGTAACTGCTTTTGTTCAGCAAATACTATTCATGTCCTGCTGTCAAAAAATAAGTGGCATTTAGCTGACTGTGTTCATACACTTTAGCATGTCAAATGCCTGATGGTAAAAAGCAATAGCATAACAGATTCAGTTCAGCTACCTTGTAGAGTTAATGTAGGCAATGATAAGAATTTTAACTGAGCCCATAGGACTTCCCCATCACATGTGGATAGAGGTCATCAGATTCTTTAATGATACATAAAAATATCTTGAGCATTCTGTAGGCAACCGGAAAGTATTCTATCATGATTTAGTAGAAATAAGGTTTGCATGCTGGTAGAAGGATAAAATTTAAGGATTCCTGCCTTCCACTTTTTGTGGCTACTTTCCTATGATGTAATTTGACATAGAAATGACAGTTTAAGTAATTGCTCTGATAATTTAACAATTGCAGTGAAGAATAATTGTATATATTCAGTTACTGTGCTCTTCTCTCCACAATCTTAGACTCACATAAAATATACTGATTGGATTAGTCCATCTGCCAGCTGAAGAAATTGCTTAAGTTAGAGGTGATAACAAGAATCTCTCACGTATTTGTTTGCATTCAGTTCCATTTGTTTACCGTGTACATACATAGAATCATAGAATCATGTAGTTTGGAAAAGACCTTTAAGATCAAGCCCAGCCATTGAACCAGTGCTGCTAGGTCATCACCAGATGATGTCCCTCAGCACTATATCTGTTTGTCTCTTAAATACCTCCAAAGACAGTGACTCCACCGCCCTGGGCAGTCTGTTCCACTGCTTTACATCCCTTTCAGTGATAAATATTGCCCAATATTCAACTTAAACCTTCCCTGGTGGAACTTGAGGCCATTTCCTCTTGTCCTATTGATTGTTACTTGGGCAAACAGACCAACCCCCACATCGTTACAACCTCCTTTCAGGTAGTTGCAGAGACCTTATGGTCTCCCCTGAGCCTCCTTTTCTCCAGAATAAACAGTCTCAGTTCCCTCAATCTCTCCAGCACCTCATTGTCTTTCTTATAGTGAGAGGCCCAAAACTGGACATAGTAGTCAAGATATAGTCTTATAGTGCCGAGTACAGGGGGACAATCACTGTGCTAGTCCTGCTGATTACACTAATACAAGCCAGGATGCTATTGTCCCTGTTGGCCACCTGGGCACAACACAGGCTCGTATTCAGCCATTTGTCAACAAATGCCCCCAGGTCCTATTCTGTTGGGCAGCTTTCCAACCACTCAGCCCCAAGTCTGTAGTGTTTCCTGGGGTTGTTGTGACCCAGCTGCAGGACCCAGAAGTTGGCCTTGTTGAACCTTATCCCATTGGCCTTGGATCATTGATCCAGCCTGTCCAAATCACTCTGTAGTGTGGCAATGTATCTCAAAGAGAACAGACATGTGGCCTACCCAAACTCACCTATGCCATAGCTTAAGACACCATCTTAGTGTTAGTAATGTTATCTGTAGTACTTTGTTTATTTAAGGATGGTGGGAAAGATGATTGAA
>WTSP01001184.1:23312-33839 GCA_025331215.1 Actenoides lindsayi | reverse complement strand
TTTCCTTTCCTTTCCTTTCCTTTCCTTTCCTTTCCTTTCCTTTCCTTTCCTTTCCTTTCCTTTCCTTTCCTTCTTCTGTCAGCGATTTTACCTTTCTTACTTTTTTTACAATTTTCTAACACCTTTTCCTCCACACAATTTATGAATTTCCTTAGAAGTCTAAGTCAAGATAAAATTGTGTTGGTTTGGCACTGGGCCTTGGATGCCTGGGACACAGGGAAAACTTTCAGGGAAAATGGAAGCTGGGGAATTTAACAAAGAGGTAACAAGTAGAAAAGCTTACAGTGTTAATAAGAAGTTGAATTTAACTTCTCACACCCAGGCAGCGAATTTTACTCTTTCTCACTGGCAAACAACAGCGGTTTTTGTACAAAGTGGTTCTTGGATTCAATACTGGAAGACAGAACAGAAAATGGATTTCATGGGTTCCCAACTCTGATTTTTAAAGCAAAGACTTTACTATCTTAAACAGGTGTAAAGACAGCCTCCATCTTATTGATTCACAGATATGAATATTATATCCACTAGCTAGACCTAAATGTGAAATAAGGAAAATTTGTTTATATATCATATCAGACATGATTACTGCCTCACCTAGATTTTTATGAAAAATATAATTCCTGAAGGTAATACTCTTTGTTTTCTAATCCTGTAAATTAATTTTTTTCTGTTTCTTGACAGGTATGAAGCCAGAATATGGATTCATTAAGAGGAGTCCATCTCCATAGTATTTCTGTAATTATTTAATTTTAAATTGCTATACTCACTTTCAGGCTAGATACATACTCCTTACAGAACCAATGTCAAAATGAAGGCAAAGGATCTGTTGGAACTTGAATTCATTTAACAATATATACACCTATCTGGTATTTGATGTTATTTATATTACTGGGACTTACACCTTTAACTGATAGGGCTTCACATCAGAGAGAAGACAGTGAAGAAAGCATATTGCGGAAGCATATGGTCTGTTAAAGTAGTTAATACTGCCTGAGTAAGAACATAAAGCAGATCTCTGTCAAGCACTTTGAGACAGAAGTGGTTAAAGAACATGACACCCCTCTCCGCAGCTTACAGTGGTAAAGGCAGTATTGTATTCATTCTGTTTCTGAGTGAAAACTAGGGGACTGTATAGAAACACTTTTTCAGGGATAGACTGAAGTACTTAGATTTTTGTCTTCATAAAAAAAAAAAAAAAAAAAGAAAGAAGAGAGGAACTCCATAAGAGAAGGAAACTACGCTGGATCCTTTCCAGCTATAGAAAATCAGTCGTGTTAGCAAGAACCTTACAGGAATCTTGACTCATACTGCTAATCACTGAATAGTACTTTCTAATGCTTTAAGCAGCTGTGCTGAGGGTGGCTTGTTGTCTCTGCTATGGTCATTGAAGAGCTTACAATTGGGATTTTGAAATCCAGGCACAATTATTGGATCAGGAGTTCAGATCAGTCTGTGACTAAAAAGATGCTCAACATTACTTAATTGATTCTCTATTTATGAGAGCCCTTACAATGAAAATTCATCCTTTATAAGCATTTTCCATGTTTAGACATAGTTTTCTAGATGAAAAGAGTAATTTTGTTCTACTGGCCAGAGAGAAACCAAGAAAAAAGGGAAGCTGATTTTATGCATATGTAAAAATAGAACATTGTGTTTTATAACTGGTGTTTGTTTACTGTAATTGTGTTCAAAACTGGGCTGACACACCTTGAGGCAAGGACAAGAAAGCAATTTATTTTTCTGATATAGTCTCTAAGAATCCAAACACATTTTACATCTTTTGTAAGTCTTGATACCAACCTGAACTGAAAATGCATTTAAGAAAAGAAGGGCTTATCTGCAGGCTTCTTAAATTCTTTTGCATGGGCAAATAAATAATGCCCTAAATATGACTTAATTATCTGTTTGAAGGAAAGGGACAAAAATTCACGTACCAGTATTTGGTGAATACCTTGTCCTTTTCCAGGAGTGAAGAGTATAAACCATTATCACCAGATCTGTTGTTTCTGAGTTTATCTTTTTTTTAAGACCAACCTTCATTGATTCTCAAAAATTGTAAGGATTTGTTGATCTTATAATAATTTTATAAATCAATTTTATAAATGAATCATGGTAAAATTTTATATGTATAATTACATTTTTAAATTTGATACATTTTGTTCACATTTTTATAAATATTCAGAGTTTTGGAATATTTGTTATGTTACCCAGTAGTGTCAAATATTCTTACTCCTGAGGCCTTTTCCATTCTTGCATAAAGAAAAAGAAAAACAAGTAAACAAAGCCAAATCCATAATCTTAATTTCTGTTGTCCACTCAACTATGATTTGAGCAATATACAGTTGAAAGACAGCAATGCACTTAAAAAAAATGATCTAATCCAAGCCCATGCATTAATTCTGCATCATTACAGCCATTATCAGAGACAATGGACAGGCTGGATCAATGGGCTGAGGCCAATCATATGGGCTTGAACAAGGCCAAGTGCTGAGTCCTGCACTTGGGCCACAACACCACCAGGAAACGCTACAGGAAAGCTACTCAGCAGAAAGGGACCTGGACATGATCAACAGCTGGATGAACATAAGCCAGCACTGTGCCCAGGTGGCCAAGAAGACCTGCTTCGGGAATAGTGTGGCCAGCAGGACTAGAGGAGTGATTGTCCCACTGTACTCGGCACTGGTGAGGCTGCACCTTGAGTATTGTGTTCAGATTTGGGCGCTGCAGTATAAGAAAGACATTATGGTTCTGGAGCAGGTCTAGAGAAGGGCAACAAAGCTGGTGAAGGGTCTAGAGCACAAGTCTTATGAGGAGAAGTTGAGGGAGCTGGGGTTGTTTATTCTGGAGAAAAGGAGATTGAGGGAACACCTTATTGCTCTTTACAATTACCTGAAAGGACGTCGTAAAGAGGTGGGTGTTGGTCTCTTCTCACAAGTCACAGGTGATAGATCAAGAGGAAATGGCATCAAGCTGCACCAGGAAAGGTTTAGGTTGGACATCAGGAAAACTTCTATACCAAAAGGGGTATCAAAGACTGGAATAGGTTTCTCAGGGAAGTGGTTGAATCGCCATCCCTGGATGTATTTAAAAAAACCCGTCTAGATATGGTGCTCAAGGGTATGGCATAGTAGTGGCCCTGGTAGAGTTAGATAATAGTTGGTCTTGATGATCTTAAAGGTCTTTTCCAACCATAACAATTCTGTGATTCTATGATTTGACTAATCTGTCCCTTAAAAATCTCTTGTAAAGAAGACTGAGATCAGCTCTACCAGTACTTCAGTACCCTTTCCATCATACATTTTTTCCTATAGTTTTCTATAAGCCTTCTCTGCTATCTGTTATCAGAACACACATGTTGTCAGCCTCTACTCTGAAAAAGTGTGGCTGAACTCCTCATGCTCTAATACCTGATTTAAAACACTACGAGAGTGGGAATGAGATTTTCAGACAGAATAATAGAGTTCTTATCCAGAGTGCCTCATGAGGGATACACCTGCCTAAGCACATATGTCTGGTATTGATGGTCTCATAGTTTCTGAGGCACCTGCATATGTTTGAAAGATTGTCCTGGTTTGAGTTAGAACTGTTCTGTGTTTTTCTTTTCCAGCTCAGCCTCTTTTAACTAACTGCACTTTCTGAAGTTAGCAACAGATTTTCTCAGGCAGTGTCTGCTTCTAGCAGTGTAACACGCCATGTTTACAGTTGCTACCAAGACTGGGTATGCAGAAAGGTTCTTGCTTATACTTGCTCCTGTGTAGATCACAGTTACTGCTAAATCTTGTGCACCATGTTGGGGGGGTGCAGAAAGTAAGAGGCCTCACCTCTGGGGAGGAGCAGACAGGACAGGTAAACCTGAAATTACCAATGAGGTGTTCCATATATGTCATATTCAGTATAAAGCTGAGGGATGACAAGGGTTAAACTCTCTTCTTCAATGGCTGGCATCCAAGAAGGATTCTGTCTGTTCTGCCTTCTATCCCAATCCATGTGTTCCTGAATCCAGTTCCAGAATCCAGCTCCTGAACCTGGTTCCCATCTGCTGCTTAATCCAGTCTGGGGCTTCCCCAATGCCTGCTTCCCAACAACAGTGGTGGTGGTAAGCTTAAGGCCATCAGGGGAGTGGGGTTCAATACTGGTTTTGTATATATTTGTATATTTTTCAGTTTATTATTATTATTTCCATTAGAACTATTTTAGTTCTCTTTTCCAATCCATAAGTGTCTCTCCCTTACTCATTTTTTTTCCCCCCTTAGGGAGGAAGAGGTTTTAATAAAGAGTGTCTGACATTTTTCTAGTGGCCTGGATAAAGATAAAACACAGAACTTAGGGAAAACTTGTGTCTTTCTTGGTGGCAGCTGTAGACCAGACAGGATGTAATAAGGTGCAGAAAATATATTACAAATAAATAATTAGAGTACTGAGTCCTGCCTGCAATATCTAAAATGTATCTACTTATGAGCCTAGAAATCCAACTTAATGGATTCTAGAGAGGTGTGTGCTGCATTGTGAGACTAGACTACACTGACTGCATTGGTGATCTAGCTCTTATGTTGATAAATATAATGAAATTCTTAAAATTTTGGAGAAAGAAATCCCACACCATTTATTGAAATAACCAGTCCTTTATGTACATGCCAGTGACCATGTGCAAGTTACCTAGGTTTTGAGACTTTGGTGTAAATCCCAGAGCTCAAAGTAGGATTCTCAAGCTAAGGAGTTTACTTTTCACGTTACTTAAAGGAGTGTCTACCATATGAGTGCCTTATAGAAGCCAAAGCTAGTTATAGCTCCTATATTAATATCAATTAAAAATTACTACAGGTAATGTTTCTAGTTATTCAGCTGAACCATGCTCAGCTTGTGAAAGACTGTGAATGGATATCAGTTTTCTGAGAAAACTGACTATATATTATCAGTAGAAATTGCAACTATTCCAATCTGAAAACAGCAAAGTGCTTGGCTTCTACATTCCTTTAGATGTAAGAGATGTGAGTTTAAATGGCTGCCACAAATCACATGAAATTAAAATATCACAGGTGAAAATAGTATCCTTAAGGCTCAATCTCTTGTTCCTATTAAATATCTGTTATTAAAAACAAAAATTGAATTAAGGACAATAACAGTTTTTTTTTGTCTTGACTACAATAACTGTTACATGACTGTTCATAAGAGTCAACAGTCCAGCAATTCTCTCCATCTCTCCTGAGCAAACATAATTGTTGCCAGGTAGAAGCTATACCTAGTGTAATAAGCAAGTGCTTACTTGGTGTTTTCTACAATAAGAGCCTTGTACAGCAAAAACCCTACAGAAATTCTTTAGAAACTGACTGGAAAGAATATTAAAGAAAATCCTCATCTTTCTGTAAAGAATTTATAGTTTAATAGAATTAGTTGCCATTGTATTACATTGAAGTGTGTATATAACTGCTCTAAAAGAACCTCACATTTAAAAAAACCCAGTAATTTGGGTAGAACTGTTTATGCTTGACTGATAAGATAATGACAGGATTGATAAAAATGATAGGAGACACACCCTTTAATTTAAACATGACTGTGAATCTTAGATCTTGTTGAAGAAAAAGGACTTTATGGTTGACTCCTAAATAAAGCAATTATTAAGCCTAGTAAAATCAGTTTTGCTCTGCTACACAATATGAAAACTCATAAATCCCCCTATTAATCTGCCTTTTGTGTGTTTTTATTGACATGGTCATCCAAAGTTTGAAGTAGCACTGTGGACTTAACTGCGGACATATACAAATATCCTCTGCCCTGAATGAACAGATAGAGATGTAAATGACACTGAGACCTGATTATGTCTCACTATACTTGACAACTAATATTCATTTGTCTCCTCATCTATATACAAATCAATTTAAAAAATAACATGGCTGTAACCTACAGAGATAAAATTATTTCAGGTCTTTAGTGCTAACAGCTCCCACTGTAATCATTCTCAGATAGGTTTAACATTATATGCATATATGCAGTTCTCTTCTCTGATACAAGTTTATCTCGGATAACTATGTAGTACATACTTTTCTTATTTAAAAGTATCTCAAGGCTCATTAACTTCACACAGTTCAGTTCAAGTATTTTAGATCATTTTCATAGCTGTGTTAAAGCTTTTTAAATTATTAGGTTTTCCAAATCTTTCAAATGCATCACTCAGTTGAATAATGTATTACTTACATTTGGTCTAACAGTCAAAAAAAAAAAAAAAATTAAAAAAAAAGTTCTGGTTTCTTCCGCTGCAGATTGTATGGACTTTCATTCATGTGAAAGAAAATATCCAAATTTCCAGCTCAACTTGACTAACAAATGGACTGAGAATTTTACAGTTACACTTACAGGCATCTGAGAAGCAAAATGATGAACAGAAATCATTTTTACATAATTTCAATGACAATTGTCAGTACTTATTATATATTATTATTGATATGCCAAATATATCCTGTATAAGTATCTTTATTTAAACCTTCATGGTTTGTTTTTTTTAAGTGTCTTCCATTTTTCTCTTTATAAATCCATTGAAACTAGTCATAACTCTAGTACAGTAATTAAGGAGGTTTCTGTTATGTTTTAAATCTTTGACAAAAAAAAAAATCTTCTTAGTTATCAAATCTAAAAGAGTATTTCTTGGTAGTCTCATAAAGAATTTTGATGATAGATTGGTCAGGGTCAAGAGTAGACAGGCTTGGCATTGATAGGAATTGTGTAGTATCACATCATTTCCTATCATACGGAATGCAGTGCGTGGCATCCTTCCAGGAAGAACTAACAGTAGAAAAAGAACTTTACAGCACTCTCCACTAATTACCACTCTGTGCCAGTAACTATACCTCTGCTATGTGTATATTACTCAACATTCAGCTTGCATATGAATTATGCATATGTAAAATTATGACAAACAATTTAAAAATACAAAATTATTGGATTGCCTCTATATGTTGACTAACTTGCATTTTTAATGTGTGGAGCCTCAAGCAATTTTGACATGTTAGCTACCATTTTTATTCTTACATATAACCATTTCTGCTTGTACTTTGAAACTATATGTAATTTAATCACCACAGAAGGTATCGGCATAATACAGTGGGAGGCAGTAGCAAAGTGGGAGACAGTTAAAAACATTTTGAAGAGTAAATTAACTAGCAGCAGGAAATATTTGTAGAACCAGCAATTATTTTTCAAATTGGCAAAATTATTTTAAAGTGCCAGTACCATAGTCACAATTTATAAAATTCAGTAAAGCAAAAAATTTCTGACATGTACCTTAAATAAACCTATCTAATGTCCAAACTAGAGCAGTTTAAAATAAGGTTTTACTTTTTTTTTTTTTTTAATTTCAGTTAATGGGGACCAAGCATGTCTTTGAGGAACATGAGAAAAATTCTGAAAGCACATTTCCCAATTTTATAAGAAATCATGTTACATTTGGTGTAGTGGTAGAAACCCTGATAGTTCTGTACTTAGATGTATTAAAAAATAAGTAAGGAAGGTAGCTTCAGACAGAGATGTGGTAGTAAAAGTAGGGTGAAAAGTATCTATAAAAAGTCAATAAAGTGGAGATGGGGTAGATAGGGAAGACCGCCTCTTTGTTTTTTCTCTGATACTTGGTTAAATACTGAGTGTTACGCTACTTCTCAGTCTGACTGAAATTTCTTTATGTGTTACTAATTAATTGAACAAGTGTTTCAGCTTGACCTCTCAAGTCATGGAGGTCTGGACAAAATGGTAAGACAAAAGCTGCCCACTAAAATGTGCATGGAAGAAGGACAGCAGAATGTAAAGGTCAAAACTTCTTCTGAAAGGAAAAAAGATCCCTTCACTTATTTCCAGCCTAAACTTACTTTCTGCAGACTTTTCACAGAAATAGGCTTCATCAAGGAGCTTTATTAGGTTGCTGTAGATTAGGGAAACTGTCTTTAATTCAAAAGCCATTCACAGTTTCTGTCTTCTCTGTGAAATAACTCTTTTGTCCAGTCTTCCTTATTTGAACATATACACTAGGGAAATAAATTTTTCTGTATAATATCAATGTAGTTTTAAATGTTTATATATTCATAGATATTCATTGTGCTACCAATTTAGACTCATATTTTGAATTTCCCCTTTTGGGAATATTACAAGTTTACTATGCTTCCTGGATCACAGTCACAATGAGGTCTAATAAAAAAAAAAAATACTGAAAGAGAAATCTGAAGATTTATTTTTAAGTAAATTTTTGAGACATGAAAAAGTACTTCTCCAGAACCAGCATGTGAGAACTGTAGATAATTTTTACAAAAGATGTAGCAGGCACGAACCTTGTCCTTTTGAGGCATGTAAATGTATAACTCTTAAGCTCTCAAAATATAATTCTAGGTGAAAATTGTTTCTCACACTGGCTTACTTAGTATAGAACATTTATGTTGGGTTTTGTATGTCAAGCATAATGGTAGAAGTTAAAAAGTTGAAAAGTTCCAAAATTAAAGGAGAAATAAAAGTACATTACATACATATATATAAAAAAAGATTATCAGTCTTTATTTTTAGCAGAAATAATGGATAACTGGTGTATTCCTCTGGTTGCAATTTTTTTGGTGTGTTGGTTTTTTTTTTTGTTAACTTGTATTTTAAAAATAATTTTGAGCTTTGATTGTTGAATTTTGAATTAGAGCTTTCAAGAAAACAAAAATGATGCCTTAACCTTTCATCTGGCAGCTGATTTACTCATTGAGTCTAGTTAGTTTCTCACCCCAAATGACTGAAAAATTAGAAGACCTTTTTAAATAATGAGGTATTCTTCTACCCCACTAGTTCTTAAACAGCTTATGAAAAATTATCAAGGATAGAGATGAACCAAAGAATTGTCTTAAAAATTCCAAGAAAAATACAATTTTCTATTCAAAAGCAGTTTTGCTTTAATTTTTGTTTTGGTTTGGGTTTTGTTGGGTTTTGTTTGTTTGTTTGTTATTTTGTTTGTGGTTTTTTTTCCTTCTGTGCAATGTTTTCTACTCTGTAGCCTCACCAGGCCTGATACAGAGAGTTGTGATTTCTCTGCATCATCAAAAACCTTTTATGGCTTAATCTGGCATTAATATGGCAGCATCTGTGGTTAGACATTAACAAACAGGTAACATCTAACCCATCAGCAGATTCCTCAACATTTGATCCTGGACTCTTTAAAATCATTAATCAAAGTTCTAAGTTATCAGCTTCCAGAAAGTTATTGAAACCCTTCCTTCTTTGACCACTATTCTGAAAAGGTAGCAAGGTTTCTAGGGATGTGTGGTTTTCCTCTGTGCACAACCATCTCCTGCACCAGTCGTTTTAAGCACACAAATTTGTGTTCTTCATTATTTATTGTGGGGTTTTTTTGTGTTTTTTTTTTGTTGTTTGTTTGGGCTTTTTTTGTTGTTTGTTTGTTTCTTTTTGTTTGGTTAGGTTGTTTTTGGGTTTTTTTGTTTGTTTTTGTTTTTTTGACCAACTACATGAGTTCTGTGTTTCGCATGGACTTTTTATAGAGCAGAACTTTTTAAAATCTTCAACAAGAAGTACTGAACAATATATAATATACAATTTATATAGAATAATTCCTAATCTGTGTCATTTGACTATTTCTTTAATTTGTATTTGTCACTTAAATATTACCTGTACTAAGTCTTATGTAGGAAAATTTAGTTCTGAGAATCAGGTCGTCCTCCGACCCTAGCTAAAACATACTTCAGGCAGGCTACCTTTAACCCATGGTCTCAACACTCACTTTAACATGGCAGTTAAAGTGATGAAATCCTGCATCAACTACATGGCTGGAACTTTCCTGTATCAAATGTCACTGAAATGATATCACTTTGCTATTCTGAGGGCTGATAGCTAAACAGAACTACTGCAATCCAAATTTGTTCTGTGGAGCTTAAGGGATTGATTTTGAAAGATTATTATCAATTTGATAATTGGATTCGTATTGTAATTTGATATAAACCTTTTTCTAAAATGGGATTGTGTAACCCTCTTTCCAAGATTTGACAGACAGTAACAAGGGCTAAAATAAAATTTAATACCAGATCAAGGATCTATCAGCAAACCTGGAATAACTGTATTAAGCTTTTGGTACTCAAATAACTAAGTGTCCCATGTGCCGACAGGAATTAAAGTTAAGTAAATAATATTTTTACTCAAGGAATACAGGAAACACTAATGAAGTATAAATAAATAAGCAGAGTAATAATAAATAGTTTTTAGTACAAAATCATAATAGTTTTATAGTCCTTCTCCTGTGAAGGTAAGCAATAGACCATCTGGTTAAGTTGCCCTTCCTGCAATAACCTTCATTTACATTTTAAGGTTTTGAAAACCTTCTAGTGGGACTTGATTTTGTTAATTGTACCCATGCACAAAGCCTCTCCTACTAGAAATTCCTTGTTCTACTGGCAGTTATGTCTGCCCATCCTTTATGCTGCTCCTGGGTCTTCTAGCTCCTGTGGATCTATCAGCTCTACACTCTTCCAGCTCCTCTAGAAAACTCCAAAATAGGTACTAACA
>WTSP01001184.1:7604-23212 GCA_025331215.1 Actenoides lindsayi | reverse complement strand
ATTATGTCTTGAGAAGACTGAGAAGGGACCTTATTAATGTCTATAAATATCTGAGGGGTGGGTATCAAATGGAAGGAGCCAATCTCTTTTCTGTAGTGCTCAGCAATAGGACAAGGAACAATGGGTATAAACTTGAGTGTAGAACATTCCACCTCAAAACGATTAGGAACTTCTTTACTGTGAGGGTGACAGAGCACTGGAACAGGCTGCACAGAGAAGTTGTGGAGTCTCCTTCTCCAGAGACTTTCAAAACCTGTCTGGATACATTCCTATGTGACATACCGTAGGTGACCCTGCTTTGGCAGGGGGGTTGGACTTGATCTCTAGAGGTCCCTTCCAACCCCTAACATTCCATGATTCTATGATTCTGTGATATGACATGATATTATGTTATATTTAACAAAATAAGCACAGAATTGGAAAATAAATGCCATCTCCCATCACACAGGAGGTCCACACACAACTTCTTCCATTTCCTTCTAGTTTAAAGGACACTTACAGAAAAGCTGCCAGTTTCTTTGCCTCTTGAACTTCTTCATGTCATACCATAAGCTATTTCTTTAGGCCAAATGACAACTAGCCTTACTATACTTAGGCGGAGTTAGGTGGCTTAGATATCCATGCACTGCTAACATTGCAAACAGTCTTATGCTATACTTGGCTTTTTAACAGGAATTCTTTTCAAACATAGCAATGCAACACAATAAAGCAACCATGTCTAGGGCCTATCTATCGTCCTTTCCATTTGTCTTGCTTCCACAACTTTGCCTATCAATCTACTCCTTTTTTAGGGTTGTCCTCTTCTCTAGAGGTCTCTAAAATGAAATTGGAGGATGCAAGGGCCTTGCATACAGTTTAAATTCATCTATCAGGTTCATATGTAGTTAGTGCTTCCCGTGGGTTCGGTAAATAAAATCTATAAATCAGAATGGTCTGCAGTTTATGTTTTCCCCTTACTATGTGCAAAGAGTGGTTGACAGAAATAGAAGACAACTTAATGTTCCACAGATACATTAAGAAATGTTCCACTGAGAGACAGAGAAGTATCTGTGTTATCCCCTAAACCCTCAAGCATCATGCGTTCTTGATGACAAATTACTGAATATGAGATGGCCAGATTGTAGATGAACAGTTGAACTGCCTAATTCTCAGCAACATAAATCAATAAAATGTCCATTTGAGTGGATGTAATATTGCTCTAAAAGAAGAATGTGGTTTTAGTTCAGCTGAGTCTGTTTTGTTTCTTTAGAAGATTATCTCTTTACCAAGATGAAATAAGGGTCTTTACAATTACAGACCATTACTCTGACTTGTACCGGTAGGATCTTTAAGAACCTCATGAAGTTCAATGAGGCCAAATTCAAGGTCCTGCACATAGGTTGGGGCAATCCCAAACACAGACACAGGCTGGGTGATGAGTGGATTGAGAGGAGTCCTGAATGACAGAATTACACAGAATTACTGAGACTGGAAAAGACCTCTGAGATCATCAAGTCCAGCCTATGACCCAACACCGTCACATTGGCTAGACCATGACACTAAGTGCCACATCTAGCCTGTCTTTAAACACATCCAGGGACGGTGACTCCACCACCTCCCTGGGCACTCCATTCCAATGTCTGATCATCCTCTCTCTCAGGAAGTGTTTCCTGATACCCAACTAAAACCTCCCCTGGCACAACTTCAGGCCACGTCTTCTCATCTTGTCACTAGCTGCCTCAGAGAAAAGCTTGACCCCCACATGACTACAACCTCCCTTCAGGTAGTTGTAGAGAGTGATAAGGTCAGAAGAGAAAGCCTAAGGGATGTGAGTGGAATGGAAACTCAACAAGATCCAGCAATGTGCACTTGCAGCCCAGAAAGCACCAAAGAAGCATGACCAGCAGGTCAGAGGTGGTGATACTCCCACTGTTTTGGTAAGACCCCACCTGGAGTACTGCATCCAGCTCTGGGGACCCCAACGTATGAAGGACATGTATCTGTTGGAGCGAATCCAGAGGAGGACACAAAGATGATCAGATGGCTGGTGTACCTCTCTCACGAAGACAGTGGGAAAGAGTTGGGCTTGTTTATCTTGGAGAAGAGAAGGATCCAGGGAGACTTTATATCAGCCTTCCAGTAATCACTTGAAGAAAAGATGGACAGGGACTTTTTACAAGGGCACGTAGTGACAGGACAGGGGGTAATGTGATTAGACTGAAAGAGGATAGATTTAGATTAGATATAAGGAAGAAGTTCTGAACTGTGAGGATGGTGAGACACTGGAACAGGTTGCCCACAGAAGCTGGGGATGCTCCATCACTGGAAGTGTTCAAGACCAGATTGTATGGGGCTTGAGCAACCTGGTCTAGTGGAGGATGTGCCTGCTTATGGCAGGGGGGTTGCAACTTGATGATCCTTAAGGTCTATTACAGCCCAAAACATTCTATGTTTCTATGATTATGACAACTTGTAATGTATAGGCTTTTTTAACCATGCTTCTACAGTCTGCTTTCACAGAGAGAATCATACTGATACAGTTGGTAGGGACCTCAGGAGTTCATCTAGTTCACCACCCCTGCCAGAGCAGGTGCACCTAGAGCAGGTTGCATAGCATTGCATCCAGGCAGGTTTTGAATGTCTCCAGAGATGAAGACTTCACCATCTCTCTCAGGGAAGACCATCCCAGTGCTCTGCCACCCTCAAAGTAAAGAAGTTCCTCCTCATGTTTAGATGGAACTTCCTGTGTTCGTTTGTGTCCATTACCTCTTTTCCTGTCAATGGGCACCACTGAAAAAAGACTGGCACATAATCCTGACACCCACCCTTTAAGTATTTTATAAGCATTGGTAAGAATCCCCCTCAGTCCTCTCTTCTCCAAACTAAAAAGGCCAAAGTTTCTCAGTCTTTCCTCATAAGAGAGATGTTCTAGTCCACTAATCATCTTCATAGCCCTTTGCTGTACTCTTTCCAGCAGTTCTCTGTCCTTCTTGAACAGTACTCCAGATGCAGCCTCCTCAGGGCAGAGTAGAGGGAGAATGACCTCCCTTGACCTTCTTACCACACTCTTCTGGATGCACCCTAGGGTGCCATTGGCCTTCTTGGCCACAAGTGCACAGTGCTGGTTTATAGTCATCCTGTTGTCCACCAGAACTTCCAGGTCTTTTTCCACAGGACTGCTTTCTAGCAGGTCAAACCCTAACTTGTACTGATGCATGGGGTTATTCCTCCTTAAGTGCAGGACCCTACACCTACTTTTGCTGAATTTCATAAAGTTTCTCTCAGCCCAGCTCTCCAGCCTGTCCAGATCTTGCCAAGTGGCAGCACAGCCTTCTGGTGTGTCATCCACTTCTCCCAGTTTTGTATCATCAGCAAACTTGCTGAGGGTACACTCCATCCCTTCATCCAGGTCACTGATGAATATATTAAACAGGACACTGGACCCAGTATTGATGCCTGGGGAACACCACTTGTTACAGGACGTCAACTAGACTCTGTGCTACTAATCACAACCCTCTGAGCTCTATCTTCCAGACAGTTTTCAATCCACTCCATTGTCCATTCATCTAACCCACACTTCTTAAGCTTGCCTATGAAGATGTTATGGACGACAGTGTTGAAAGCCTGGATGAAGTCAAGGAAGACAATATCCACTGCTCTCTCATTTATCCATCCAGTCATGCCATCACAGAAGGGTACCAGATTAGTCAGATATGACTTCCCCTTGGTGAATCCATGCTGACTACTTCTAATAACCTTTTCCTCCACATGCTTCGAGATGATGTCCAGAACAAACTGTTCCATCATCTTTCTGGGAAAGAGGTGAGTCTGAGTGGCCTGTTGTTTCCTGGGTCTTTCTTCTTGCCCTTTTTGAAGACTGGACAAAGCCACTGACAGTGGCTTTCCTCCAGTCCTCAGGCACTTCACTTGTTCTCCAGTACCTTTCAAAAATGATGGAGAGTGGCCCAGCAATGACTTCTTCCAACTCCCTCAGCACTTGCAGGTGCATCCCATCAGGACCCATGGACTTGTGGATATCCAGTTTACTTAGTTGTTCTCTAACTTGATTCTCCTGAACCAAGCGAAAGCCTTTCTTCCTCCAGACATTCTGTTACCTGGAAGGTAGAGTTTAATAAAGCAGTTGACATTCCTACAAAGGATCCATTTGTCTTTGATCATGGATATATTTTAAAGAGATTCAGTTCTTTTTCTGTAATAAAATATATAGATTTGACTTGCTGTTTTATGATTTTCTGTGTACAATGTGCATTTGCTGAATTCAGCACAGCACTTGTGTAACATTGGAGTAACAAAATGAAGGATCATAGAATTTTTAATTTCTGATCTGCCAAGTTGCCTTCCATCCTTCAGCCAAATTTAGATGGTTTGTCAGCTGAATCTGCATTTTTAGTTGCAGTGGCAGATGTAATGAGAGCTATTACTGCCTTAGATATGACAGCCATCAGCTCTCAATCCTCTAGTGTGCTTATTGTATACTGAATATGAAGTAACTAAAGCAAATGGAAAGGACACTGCTAAGAACATTTCAGTCTTGAAGATCAGTTCTTGCCTGATATGCAACATCAAGCATATGGTCCAGGCATTTCTCTACAGGTTTTCTTGACACTGTTAGAAATATATAGTAGGTAGGTTCTTTTATACAAAGCTAAGACATCTGTTATGCTGCTCTACATTTGTGTACTTCTAAACCAACAAATCCAAAGGGAGCACTGTGATCAGGTCATATGATAACTCTAAATTAATTCTTAATTAATTAATTTGAAGTGTGGGTTATTAATAAGGGCAAAAATCACCTCATCCCCATCCTGTGGGACATCTGTGCTGCATGGACATGGTTTTTCTTAGCATGTGTAATTTCATGTAAGAAGAAGGGGTCTAAAAAGAAGTATCATGATAGATTAAAACATATTTTTTTCTGTTCTTTCAGTAGTCATAAGAAAGTTCTGTATTGCTCATGCCTCCTAATATAATTTATATTTTTTAAATAGAAAATGAGGAAATATTCTGTCTTTAATAAAATGACAAATGAGCTAACATGTTAAGGAAATCTCAAAACAAATTTTCATTTAAAATGTCACTTCAGATGAAATGAGTGTAGTATGGTACTATACTGCTGGTACATATTAATTTTACTAAAGAAAACTATTTTAACTAAAATAACATAGTCTGTTACATAAAGTGTCTGTATCAATGTACTCGCTCAGGGATACATGTATATGCGAAGTACCGAACAAAAAAGAAAATAAGGGGAAATACTTAATACACATTTTAGTAACAAAGTCATGATTATCTTGATAATCTGGGAAAATTTTGCCCATGGTTACTTTCAGATACTTTTACATCTTCTTTCCCTTCTGGGAAGGGAGATGGGTTAATATAAAGAATCTTTCATTTGTTTGCTGGGCAGCCCATTCTCAACCCATGTCACAGCTCCCTGACACAGCTTTCTAGAATTTGCATAATGCCTTAAATAAAAAAACCCAACCTTGTGAAATCTCCAGCTTACAGATTTTCACCATTGCAAAGGAAACTGAGCAATATAAATGCAGAAAACTGAGTGCTGATTGTACTAGTCATCAATATTTTGCCTGTTAAGAGGCTCTTCCAGGAGTAGAGAGTTTCACAAGTATCTTTTTATAATGTAGAATAGATGCAATGGAAAGTATGTTTATGCAACAGGAATGAAAACCCTTAATCCTATATGCCTGTTCTAGTTGATTGTTCATGCAATTTTGTCTGTTCCACAGCAATTTTGAGCAAAAATTTACACTTATTCCTGCGTACTTCCTTAGTCTAATGCATTTTAATCAGTTGCAGCACCATGAGCACAGACTAAAAATTAAATCCTCAAGTGGATTATTTCTATCTACATTTTAAAAATATTTCTTTACAGCGAAAGGGCATTTAGCACATGACCAGAGTCACTTAAAATGGAGCACAATGTGTGGTCTTATCCCTTGGGTTTGAAAAATTCAAAATTATGTAACATTTTCTCTTGGTAAAAGCTCTCAGAAACCTCTCCTTTGTTTGGACTTTAAATTCTGTTGTGGCTTGTATTAATCAATATATAACATGGTTTCATTGGAATACAGGGATAACAGACATGAGGGCAAGATCAATTGGAAAAGAACAGTAGCAAAATATGACATGTCATCACAAGAGTGGTGGATAGTTATGAAGTAGTTTTCAGTATGAAATGAAAAAAAGATCTTACAGTGACAACTTTTTAGGTGCCCTTGAAGTGTGCTGACTCATTTAAAATAACATTCTATGTATACTGTACATTGTGTATATTCTCCATTATTCTAAATCAAGTAGTTTGGCAGATCATGAAGCTACAATCACTTTAAAAAAAAAACTTGACGTTTTTTTTTTTTTTTTTTTTTTTTTTTTTTTTTTTTCTAATAGATTCACCTTATTCCATCAGAAAATGAAGAAAAGAATATTTCTGGAATACAGCCATTAACAAGATAACCAGACTTATCTTGAAAAGCAAATAGAAACCATCAATAATTATCAGTTTTGAAAAAAGACACTATTCACAAAGAGGCAGGAAATAACTGAAGACATGACCAAAAAAACCCAAAGAAATCTAAGCTTCTTGACATAGTTCATGTAGACTTTGCACTGTGTTCCAAGATCTTTGCATTCTTCAGTCTGGATTCTGGCTATAACTTGCCCCCAGAAAAATCCCATTTTCAACTCTCTGTATAAAAGGAAAATCACTGATGATATAAAGCTGAGAGGAAGAAATATTCTTCAGTTTCTCTTTAGGGTGTAGGAGGATATGTGCCAAAACACTGTGACGCTGAGTCTCAGAGACAGCATAATCCTACAGTTGTGATGCTAAATAAAGGAGGGCTGGGGTCTGGTCCTTGGTCCAAACCTGAAGGATGACAAGACGTTTTGCACCCACACAGCTTTAGTAAAGTTTTACTGACCTTACTTATGGCATATTTTTTTTTAAGAGAGCTCTTTAGGTGAGTCCAAAATGATTGTGACAGTGAGCTGACAGTTAAATACTATGTGTAAGGGATTCAGCGCAGGCATCCAAAGAAGCCATGTCTCTGGCTGGTTTTGGGCATGACCTAGAAAAGAAAAATAGAGTTATAATAGGATTGCTACTGGACTGTGCTTGGTACAAAAATATAATTCAGACAGAAGCAGAGTCAAGACTAGTATTTCTAACTGGGAGTGTTATTAGCTGCCACTTAATCTAAGAGACCCTGGAATATAAAGTTTTATAGGGAAAAAAAAAATAATCTCTTTTCCCAGGTGTATTCTAATTAATTTTTTCAAAAAGGTATTTATTTATTTCATTTGTGGGGATGAACATTGGATCAAATCCCTAAAAGTGTGATTGCTGAGCTCACCCAGTATTCAGCCTCAATATTTGGTGCCAAGTTGCTTCTTAAAGTAATCTTTTAAATGAATGTGACTTTTCTCAAGATAATATATTCTCTTGCATTTGGAATTATAGTTTGGCAGTAACATCCCTAAACAAAAACATAAAAATATTAGAATTGACAATTAAAAATTATTATAAATTCTTTCACATTTTACTGACATTGGATTCCTACTAAACATATCAGTATCTTCCAACTGGCTAACCCATGTAACATTTTAATTTATGCAATGTATGGATTCACAGAACAGTGTTTGTATAAAATTGTAGGAGGTATCACACAAAATGATAGGTTTATGATTCTGATAGGATTATATTTGACTTTCTCCAAATATGACTTCCTTTGTTGTTATAAATAGCATATTGAGAAACAACATATTTCACTTTCAAAGTGTCTCTTGTTTTGAAACAATTATAAAAGGAATTCAATATTGTAAGCATTCTGAACCATTCAGGTGATTTCATATTGATATTGTTTCCCTCAAGAAGTGGAAACTGTTTTCTAAATGGCTTCATGTTTTAAAAAAGTACAGATTTTCTATATAAACTGATATCCAATTCTATATTCCATAGAATGTGAGGTGGCTAAAGTCACTTATTCACTGCTGGCACTTCAGAAAGAGGATAAAGTCAAGGGGGAATTCTTAAGTAAACCATAAAATATACTTCAGTAAAAGTTTGCTGAAAATATGGGAAATGTTTTTTCCCAGTTAACTGAATTTTATTCCTTTATGTATTGAAATGGAGGTGGTAAGTTTAGAAATACTTTTTCTCGTATAGGAAATCTTGGATGCATACCTAGTGATGTAAATAAGTTACAAGGACAGAAATCATATTTCCCTTAAGATTAGTACAAAGAAAACATCTAAACCATTTAGTATTCTACTCCTTTACTATTATAATATTCCAAACATTTTCAAAAATCATCATACAAAACCAGAAAGGACTGAGAAAATATAGAATAGCCCATATGTGAAATACCATTGTGCCAAAGAGGGGAAGCTATGGCATGAGGGGTTTCTTCTAACACACATGGCTTGTATGTTAAACACTTTGAAGTGTCCTTTCAAACTAGCCTATTCTTTCTGATTTCTGCCCCTAAAAGAATACTCATAAATCCTATAAGCACTTACTCTTCAACAGGTTTCTTTAATGTCAAAAAATGTCTGAGGCTTTGATGGTAATTAATCAGAGCCTTCTGAGTCTTCAGTCTAGCATTTTCTGTTATCAGGACTTTAAGTAGTGATTGCTAGAAGCTATCTTGCAAAATGCCCTCCTTTGTGTCACATCTATCTTAGACAAAATTTTATTTCGAGGCATCCATAAAGACACTTTGGAACAAAATACCCTGCTGTAAATGCTATCAACCAAGCTAATAGCAGTAGTAGATTATCATACTGTATTTTTTTCCATACGGGTGCATAAGAATTTATGCAAATGACAATAAATGTATAATGCTAGAGTAATCTTAGACATAGTGTGACTAAAGACTTTGACACATGAAAGAGAATGGAAGGATGAAATACTACAGTGAAACTCCTTCAAGACTGAAACATTCCCTATGAAATTTCAAACTGTATTTTTTTCTTAATTATAAAAAAAACACAAATGGAAAGGTTCAATAGATTTTTTCTAAACCCTTTAATTTTGTGTAAACTTGATATTTTGATTTCTTATTTAAATTCTGTAGGAAAAATTAATCTTGAAATACAGAAAAAGAATCACTGACTTGAGTTCTTTTATGGTGCTCATACTGAGATGGCATAGTCCAGTGTAAATGAATGATAACTAAAGTTGGATGGAAAGCTATGTAAAATAAAGCCTGTCACTGTTCTCTAACCCTGGGGGCAAGTCTGAACATCTTCATGGTTTCCTCTGGGAAATATGTGATGACCCTAAGGCATAAGCACCGTTCTGTGCTCATGTTAGTTGAAAGTGTGTGAAGCAAGGGGAATCTGTGCGTTAGCCCAATGCCTGCCAGAATAGTGTTAGAGGACTACAGAGGATGGAGGGATTATAAATTGAGACAGTCTTGTCCATGCAGTCTTTTGAGAGAAGTAGTTGTCAACTTGTCCGAAACGAGTCAGGAACTGTGCAGTTCTTAAAGAATCCACCTATACTAGTAAATAAAACAGACCAGAGACAGCCCTCTGACCTTAAAAATAAGTTGCAGGGTACAGCTTGTGTCTGTGTTGATCAAACAGGGTCGCTATGGCCAAGCTATCTATTGAGAATAATCTCTGTTACATGAGGTTTTTTTCTTTCCTGAGCAAGACCACAAGGTAGGACAGGCTAAACCAGGATTTTTCTAAGAACTGGACCATGTTAAGAATTTAACAATATGAAAATTATATACCAGTGCTAAAAGCAGTGGTCTGTCCCTGTCTAGTTTATAAATATGGCCACCAGGTGTAAACTTTAATGGTTGGATGATTAACCCATTCTGAGTTGAGCTGAAGCTTATATGAGCATATATGACAATAGTGAGCGCTAAACCCTTCAGCACAATTTCAATCACATACTTTCAGGTCATTCTACAGTAAGGCCAGATTGATCCCTGTCAGTCTGGGCTTTAGACAGGCTAGCATACCCAGGGAGGTCAGGTGGATCTACTTAAGTATACAGTGAAATAGAATGCATCTAGGCTTCTGTAAATTTTCTTAAGTCTATTTCAGGGCAAAATCAAATGTGTGAATTTTCAAAGGCAATTTAAACCATCCAGTTTTGACCTGGCAGTTAGCAGTATCAGATGGACTCAATCACTGTAGCTGGAAGTCATCTAAAACAAATGTGGATAGCAAAAACTGAGCTAGGCATTTTAAACTTTTTGTAAACAGTAGAGATCAATAGGCATTTTGTTCTGAGTTCAACTGTCTAAACATAGACATCTTGGGCTATTTTAGAGCTTTAGGATGTCTATGTTCATAAGGTTGGCCTGTGTCAAAAGAAGTCGTTTACAAGCTGCAACCTTTAGAATTAACAGATGGTGCTGAGATGGAACATTTTAGTGTATCTCCAATGATGTCCTGGGTTGAGTGAGAGTGGAACTAATTCTGTTTTGTAATTTTACTTTTCAGCTCAGTTCTTCTAACTAACTGCACTGTCTGAAGTTATCAGCCGTTTCTCACAGTGTCTGCTTCTAGCAGTGATAACACCTCATGTTTAGAGTTACTACCAAGTAGTATGCAGACCAAGGCCACTGCTGGATCTTGTGTACCACACTGGGGGGTGCAGGAAACTGAAAGACTGCACCTGCAGGGAGGAGTGGACAGGACAGGTGACCCTAAACTGACCAAAGAGGTATTCCAGCCCATAGACATCATATTTGGTATAGAGCTGAGGGATTCGAAGGGTCTGTGACTCTTCTCCCCTCCTGGACTGCTTTGCCAGCTTTGCTTGGCTTGGCTCAGGTCTTCTTTCAGTTCCTTCCTTAGAGCATCCAAGGAGGACTCTGTCCATTCTGCCTTCTCTCCTGGTCTGTGTGTTCCTGAATCCAGTACCAGAATCCAGCTCCTAAACACAGCTCCCGTCTGCTGCAGGGCTCAGTTTGGGACTCCCCTGGGGCCTGTTCCACAGCATCAGTGGTGACGGTGATGTAATTACCATCAGAAGGGTTGGATTCCATAGTGGTTTTGTATATAGTTGTATATATTCCATTTTTATAATTATTAATTTAATTTTCATTAAAGCTGTTCTAGTTTCCTTTTCTAATAACTAAGTCTCTCTCCCTTATTCCCTTTCTCCTTCCCTTTGGGGAGGGAGGGGGGTTAACAGAGAGTGTCTGTTATAGGTCTAAGGGGCTGCCCTGACCCTAAACCGTGACACCTGGGGAGGTCTTTCACCCATCACTAAATTTAAAAGGAGATGATTTCAGAAAGCAGGCGGATAGTGTGACTGCTGCACAACAAATACGGGGGAACACTTACAGAGGCTATTAATACATAAAGGGAAAGGGAAAGAAAGGGTAAAAGAAAAACCAGCTTCACTAAAGGCTTGTAAGAACTGCAAATTTCAGTTGAATTATAACGTATCCACAAATGGTTAAGTGTGGCTGCTTTAATTAAGAGAAGCTTTGTGCAGAGAAACCTGAACGAACGTGTTCACCAGCCAACACACTCACTATTGACTGAAGAGGCTCACGCTGCTTCAGAGCTTGAAAGCCACTGTTTTCTACACTAACCCAGAAAGAACTTCTCCAATTCACTGAAAACTCCAATGGGACTGATCCGACTGCAGTGCAGGGAAGAGACAAATGTGCCCCAGGTGACACAATTCACCTCAAGTGAAATGACAACACGGGCAGAATGAAGAAGAGCAGCTACAATGAACCACAAGGAAGGTAAACTCCCCTGGGAGTGAAATACAAACTATGACTCCATCCTTCTGCAAACAAGCAGGAGAAGGTGCTTCTGAAATGGACAAACCGCTCCAAACCAGCAGATGTTATCAGACCAGATCTCTGGGGAAGAAAAATCTCCTCAAGTACAAAGACAAAAGCACCAAGGACTAAATACCAGAGGGAGGACAGCGTAAGGAAACTCCCGAGAAAGAAACCCCAGTAAGGAAACCCGGAAGGCGGTGTTCAGAGGGATACTGGCAGGGAAGCGACGGAGGAGCCCTCAAGTCTGGCTGATGAGATGACAGGATGGAGCTGTAACCCAAGATGAGCTCAGGGGTGCACAAGGTGAACTGGGCTCCTCAGTTCAAGAGGGACAGAGATCTATTTGAGAGTCCAACAGAGGCTAGGAGGATGACGAAGGGGCTGGAACAGCTGCCTTACGAGGAAAGGCTGAGAGCCCTGGGGCTGTTTAGTCTGCAGAGGAGAAGACTGAGTAGGGACCTAATGAATGTCTATAAATCCATGAGGGCTGGGGGTCAAGAAGGCAGGGACAACCTCTTTGCACTTGTGCCTTGTGACAGGACGAGGGGCAATGGATTCAAGCTCAAGCACAGGAAGTTCCACCTCAATATGAGGAAGAACTTCTTTACTGTAAGAGTTGTAGAGCACTGGAACAGACTCCCCAGAGAGATTGTGGAATCTCCTTCTCTGGAGACTTTCAAGACCTGTCTGGATGTATTTCTGTGTGATCTTCTTTAGTTCTGTCCTGCTCTGGCAGAAGGGTTGGACTTTATGATCTTTGGAGGTCCCTTCCAACCCCTAACATTCTGTGATTCTGTGATTCCCAAGTTGTTTAAATTATTAATAGAAAATAGTAACTGAAACCATAATTAAATATATTAAAATGCCTACTTTTTTTCTGTTACTTCTTTCTTTCTTTCTTTCCATTAGGAAATTAGGGAAACATTTTCAAATGTACTCAGTTTTAGTCTATTTTTTTCCCCCTGACACTCATGAAAGTCTCAGCCCACAAATATGCAGCATCTACAAAAATGTGTGTTTTACTTTATATCAAGTGTGAACCCATATCTCAGAGTGCTAATAGTAGATGTGTGTAGCTAAAAATTGATCAGACATATTCCTGTCCAATTTCTGGCCATTTATCGAAACCAAGTTGTCTTTGAGATGATCCTATACAGTACACGTGTGAGCTTATGTCCCTTCCACATAGCCAGGTTCTTCAGGAAATATAGTGTTTGAGCTCTATGCCTGTGGAAATAAGAAACATACTAACTGTGAGCAGAAAGTTTTTCTGGAGGAGAGACTGCTAAATGGCTGTAGTTTTTCTGGTTGTGGCTCACAAGCTCAAATACTTGCTTATATACCATATGACCTGTTACTTAGGTAGTCATTCCATCATTTCCCTTTAAAGGAAGAATTGTTCTTTAAACCACAACTTCCTTTAATGGTGGACTATATTAATTCCAGCCAATATTTTTTATTGTACTTCTTTCCATTATAGCTATAAAAAACATACAACATAAAATCTTGACCAAGATATTAAAAGTTGAGCTACCAGTAATTCAGTGACAGAGTTCTTTCCAACTTCATTCTGTTACACTACAAAGACTTCTTTGCATAAGGGAGTCTTATCATAATAGCTTATGTTTGTTCTTTTTTTTTTTTTTTTTTCCCCAGCATTTCCACCCCGTGTATATGAGGAACATTTGACAGGGTCTCAGCTAAAATCCAATTAGACAGGACAGTGACTTGTTTCATTCAAGTGCTGATGAGTTGTTTCTTCTACAAGGTGAAAACTGGTTTGGTTATTTCTATTTTCCTTGCACAATTGACTTCCTGAGGTCTGTAATCAGTTGGTTAGGTTCCTCTTCAAATATTTACCAAACTATATTCCCCTGGTCCCATATACATTACTTCCAAATATATTTGTTATTGTATTTTTCACCAGAAAAATCCCCTCAAGCTCCAAACAAGCAAAAAGTCCCCAGAGAATATGATATAAACCGAGATAACTTGATACTTAGTTACATTGCAATGTATTTCACAGGTATTACATTGCTCACATCACTTCTTTTAAAACTGAAGCAGTGTGTGAAATTTCCCAGATCAATTTCAAGCCCTTTCAGTGTTTTCAGGTGCACATGAGGGTATTGGCAGCATTCTGACAGTTCTATACACCTCACTGCAGCCCAGGCAGCAGCTGAGATCTGGTTTAACCTTAGGGTTGCTACCTTGAACTGGAAATGACAGATAAGAGCCAGCAAGCTCTATAGGAAGCTTATAAAATGCTCTTTGCTGGGCTCAAAACTGAGTGGTTTCATCCTGAAACTGCTGAGGATTATGTTTTACATACTCGAAGGCTTCTTGTGTTTTACCTGTTAACTGATGAGGACATCACAGGTGTCTGAAAGAAAAATTTAGAAATACCTGTCTGGAGCACCATCACATAGTGTTTCATTCTGACCACTGCTTGTGTACCTATATTTAAAGGGCCTTCTCACCTACCCATGGTTTAAGACTGTGTGCTCTCGGAATTCCCTTCTGTGTCCATATCACCATTCAATGTGCTGATCTGATTTAAAGATTTGACAGATTTATCTGCTTCTGAGGCAGAAACACCAGTGAAATGACTGACCTGTGTCCTAAAGCAAACATGGAGCTATGTGATTTCATTCAGCAGCACTCAGGAATATAAGCTTACAACTGAGGTCTCTGGAATCACTAGAATTTAAAGGATGTTCCTTGCTACTGTAATTGTAGTCTTAAACTCTTGACAAAAAGACTTGCCAAAAGTAGAACATTCACTAATCCACTTTAATCTGCATGTTATCACTTTTTGATAAGAACTGGGATAGCTTTTGCTGTTTCTTTGCTCAAAAATTGTATTGGCTTCTTGCAGATGGGTTATGTTTAAAAATTAGCCAGACTGACAGTTTCAGATTGCCAAATAAAATACATTTAAGCACATTTTCATTTAATTTCAAAAGATTTTTCAAACAAGTTTTGTTCTTCCAACTTGTTACTTAATGCAATACACCAATCCAGTTTCCTTCAAGCAAATAACATTTTTTTCTTTCTTTCTAAGGATGTGGATTGATCTAACAGTGTTTGTGTTTGAAATCTTGCCTGGCTGTGACTAGGAGAGCTGCTCACATCTGTATTTGGTGCAGAATTTTTACTTATTGAAAGTGGATGGGAGCTACAAATTTTTGTGGAACTAGGATTTTATTCACAAGTTTCATATTCTTATCTATGAGATTTCTTTTCATATTTCTAAGACCTTTTTTGTTTCTTTTCTCTGACTTGCATAAATAGTTCCTGTCAAGTGTTCAAAACAGTGGCATCTACATTTTCATAAGCAATTGTGTGTTGACGCTTGTTTGACACATGATGTCTTTGAAGGAAAAATAGCCCAGCGTTATGGTCCTGGGTTACAAAAAAGACATTTAGTCTTAGCAATAGAAACTATGGTGACAGAGCTGGCAGGGCTTGCTACATTATTGTTGTGCATTTTAAACAGCTGAATGCTTCCTGCCAGTTAAACCATCAATGCAGAAAACCATTGTCATTGCCAGCGCCCTGTAAATTACAGGAGGACAGTGTTCAATTAGGAGAAGAAACAGCAATGACAGAACTTAAATCCAGGACAGTTGTCTTCAAAGTGAGGTGTGAGCAACTAAGGGGATACACAAGACAATCTCTTGGGACAGGGGAAAAAAGTAATATTTGTATCATTAATAAGTAAAATAATTTTTAATACATCTTTATTTAATTTTTACCTTATCCTTTTTTAAATTTCTATTTCTGTGTGCATTTTATAATGTGCAGTTATGCAATTATATT
>WTSP01001183.1:81689-107623 GCA_025331215.1 Actenoides lindsayi | reverse complement strand
CCTTTGGGGAGGGAGGGGGGTTAACAGAGAGCATCTGTTATAGGTCTGAGGGGCTGCCCTGACCCTAAACCGTGACAATCAGACAAAAATCAATTCGTCTTCAAATCGAGCCCAGACTCTCTCACCACACACAAAAAATCTAAACTAACTTTTCAGGTGAAGACATACACTTCTTCGGTCTCCGGCTGTTTCCCTCTCAGGAGGACAGAACCGTGGATCGGGACTCTGCACTCACTTCGCAGAAAAGGCTTTTAAAAAATGTTTGCTATTATAACTTCACCCTTATTCCTCCCATACTCCGTTTTCCCGCTGAGATGGTTCTCAGTGTCTCAAACCACAGAAAGTTCCCAAAGATCTCAGGGATTTAAAAGAATTAACACTGCTCCTTAAAATACCTAGCCAGCCTTTCTATACAAAGAAAACAAAAATAACCAAAGTGCTTTAAGAAGTCTATAATAATAAGAACCTTTTTTTATTTGTTCTTCCTTCATCCAGATTTTATCCTGTTTCTTCTTTCTTGCTTGGTGCAAATCTGAAAAAGTGCTGGAAAGAACAGCATAGAAAATATTTGTTTGTTAGTAAACTCCAAGCAACATATCCAGTCCAGTTCTATAGAGACTAACACAATATAAGGCATGGCACAGCAGTTCAGTTATGCTATACTTTTTGTTGTCGCTAGGGCTGTTTCCTGACTCTGTTTCCCCCCACCTCACCTTTTGTGTTCTGAGCACTAATAAAGAGTTTTATCTAAAATTAAGAGACACGCCAAATAGACCATCAAAAATTCTGTTATCATTGGACATCCATGGTACTGCAATTGTTTGGTTATCCACTTAGTACACCTATCTAGATATAGTATGGTTCAGTCATGACAGTATGTATGACAACCACAATCAAATGAGAGATAATTTAGAGAGCCACTTTAGTGATGAGAAACAAATAAGCTGATATTTCTTCTATTATTAAAAGTTGTGGTTAGAGCAGTGATAAATATGCTAGCTTCTCAGTTTCTCGAAGGATTGATCTAAAGATTTTACTTGTATTATACAAGTTTTGAGTTAAAGCAAAAGCTTAGTGTGAAATAAATGTTGAATTTTATTAATATTTCTTAATTAAAATACATACAACCAACTCATTTTAAGACAGTTTCTAGGTAAAAATCAAAAGCAGTGATCAGGGGATCTAATCTAAAATACTTCCTGATTTTTGTGTTAGAGCTCCTCTGAATTCTGTGCTTGTAGTTCAGAAAAGCATATTTCTGCTGCCTGGAAGTTTTGTGAACATATTACAGATTCAGTGTATTTTTTAACAAGAAAATCACAACTGCACAACTTGATTTGGTGGGATGATTTTAAACATAGTTTCTAAGTTACATCAGGAAGTGTCAAGGTCTTTGAATATTCATAGTTCCTTCCTTCATATCCTTACTTTGTACTCTTGTACAGTCCTCAGGTCATTTAATGGAAACTGTCTGGTTTTCATGTCAATGTAAACATTTTTTTAGTAAAATTGTGATATTTCTCATATTTAGCATCTAAAGCATCCCTATTGGTCATGAAGTAAGGTGACATCCAACATGAGTAATGGCAAAAGAATGAGCCTTGAGCATTGAAACCTATAATACGATACAGACCTAATTAATGGAACTCTAGAGATATATGGACACAGTATTAGATGCCATTGGAGGGGGGGGGGGAAAACATTTTATTCAAAAGAGAGTAAGTATGAAATACTATAAACTTCCAATGTGTCCCAGTTAAGCAGATCATGCTGAAGATCTTATCTGTAGAAAGATAAGTAAATTATTTTCATATACATAAATAACAATAAGATTGTCCTGGTTTGAGCTAGAACAGAACTAATTCTGTTCAGTGATTTTACTTTTCAGCTCAGTCTTTTCCAACTAACTGCACTTTCTGAAGTTAATGGCATATTTTCACAGACAGTGTCTGCTTCTAGAAATTATAATGCTTGAATTTTATAGTTGCTTCCAAGGACTGGTATTGCATTGACCCTGTAGTTCTAAGGCTGAAGGACATAGTTAAGGAACAACTAAAACACAAAGTGTATCTACTTACTGGATTATTTTGCCCAGATTTACAGTACTTAGGAGCAATCAAATATTTTACTTCAACAGAAGAATACAATTATATTATTAATATTGAGTGATCCTTCTTTCACAATCTATATATGCCTTTTCCCTACTGTTGACTGAAATGGAGACCAGAGTAATAGTCATTGCTTGGCTGCAGTTTTTCTTTAGGCTTGTTATGAAGATTTTTGTAGTCTCTGTCCTGTTGGAATTAGGCACATTGCATGGAGAGACTGAGGGCATCAGGTCCCTGCTCTGTTGCCCACATTGCATTTCAGGCATAGGAGCTGAGGTGTCAGGCAAGAGCATCCTGCATCATCAGGCAGCATATGGATGGGAATAGGGGAAACTAGTCTTGTTTCTACCAAAAAAATCTACCTCCTTCTCCTTGTCCCCTAGCTTTATGGTAACCAGTGGATCCACTAGGGTAGATGCCCCAGGTCCCCGTCAGTCTTCCTCTCCCCTTGAAGCTAAGAAAGCTGGGGGCCTTTCCTGGAGCTCTGGACATTCATTTTTCCAGTGTCCTTCCTTCTTACAGTAAGCACATAGCACTACTAATTTCCATGGACTGATCCATACTGCACTGGAGCAAGGTGGAGCTCCAGAACACCTGCAATACATTGATGACATCATAATATGGGGTAACACAGGAGAAAAAGTTTGTGAGAAAATAATTGAAATTCTTTTAGACGCTGGTTTTGCCATAAAAAGAAGCAAGGTCAAGGGACCTGCACAAGAGATCCAATTTTTGGGAATCAAGTGGCAAGATGGGCATCACCAGATCCCGATGGATGTTGTTAACAAAATAACAGCTATTTCCTCAGCATCTAATTAAAAGAAACACAACCCTTCTTAGGTGCTGTGAGTTTCTGGAGAATGCATGTTCCCGGTTACAGTCAGATCGTAAAACCTCTTTATGAAATGATCCGAAAGAAAAACTGTTTTAATTGGGGTCCTGAACAAAAAGAGGCCTTTGAAGAGATCAAAGGAGAGATCACACATACTGTAGCCCTTGGGCCAGTCCAAACAGGACAGGGCATGATAATTATACTGCAGATGGGAATAATAGTCCTACCTGGAGCGTCTGACAGAAAGCACCAGAGGAAACTTAAGGTTGACCCCTAGAATTTTGGAGTCAAGGATACAAAGGCTCCCAGGCCAACTCTTCTCTAGCTGAAAAAGAAATATTGGAAGCATATGAAGGAGTTCGAGCTGCTTTGGAAGTGATTGGTACTGAATCACAGCTCCTCCTGGAACCATGATTACCAGTACTAGGATGGATGTTCAAGGGTAAGCTTCCTTCCACTCATCATGCCACTGATGCTACGCAGATTTACATGGGCTGCATTCGAATAGGGAATCTTAATCGTCCAGGAATCTTTAGAATTGATCATGGATTGGCCAGAAGGTAAAGACTTTGGAATGCCACCAGAACATGTGGTGACATGTGCTGAAGAAGTCCCACCATGTAACCAGTTATCAGATAATGATAAGCAATATGGTCTGTTTAGTGATGGATCTTGCTGTCTTGTAGGAAACCATCGGAAGTGGAAAGCTGCTGTTTAGAGTCTTAAAAGATGAGTCCTGACAGGATGCATCCAAGGGCGCTGAGAGAGCTGGCTGATGTCCTTGTTAACCCATTCCATACCATCTCTGAAAAGTCATGTTTATGACATTGGAAAGGGGAAGGTTCGTGATGACTAAATGAAGGCAAATGTTGCATCCATCTTTAAAAATAGCCAAAAAGACAATCCAGGGAACTACAGACTGGTCAGCCTCTCTTCAGTCCCTGAGAAAACCATGGAGCAAGTCCTCTTAGAAAGCAGTTCTGGGCACACGAAGGAGAAGGCTACTGGAAAATGTCATCATGGATTTACTACAGATAAATCATGACTGACCGACCTGATTGCTTACTTTGATTAAAATAGTTATGGCTGTGGACATTTACCTTGACTTTGTCAAGGTTTTTGACAATGTCTTCCATTCTATTCTTGTATCCAACTTAGTATGTTATGATCTGGATGGGGGGAAAGGGGGGGCAACTAGATTGGTGAAAAACTAGTTGGATGACAGAGCTCAAAGGATAGTGGTTGATGGGTATCCTGGTTTGAGTTAGAAGAGAACTAATTTCTCTTCAGTAATTTTACTTTTCATCTAAGTCTAAGTAACTGCACTATGTGAAGTTAACAGCAACCATCGGGAAGGGAGAGAGTACCAGTCATCCATCTAGTGGCTGGCCCAGCTCTAAACTGTGACAATGGGTCATATTCTATCTGGAGGCCAATGACAAGTGGAGTACTGCAGGGGTCTAACCTGGAACATGTCCTGTTGAACATATTAATCAATGACCTGGAAGCAGCAACCAAGTACAACCCTGTAAAGTTTGCAGATTATGTTCTTAAGGACAGGGCTGCCATTCAGAGACCTAGACAAGCACAACAAGCACCTAGTCTTGCACCTGGGAAGGAAGAACCCCTTGGGAAGATACAGGCTGGGGACTGTGTGGCTGGGGAGCAGCTCTGCTGAAAAGCACCTGGGAGCTCTTGATAGACAGCAAGCTGAACGCGAGTATCAGTTTAGGGTCAGGGCTCCTGGATAGACCTATAACAGACACTCTCTGTTAACCCCCCTCCCTCAGGGCAAGACTCTCATGATCCATCCATTTATACCGAATATGACGTATATGGGCTGGAATACCTTCTTGGTCAGTACAAAAGATCTAGCCCTGGCTTGTTCTGTATACCAATCCTTGGTACTAACTCTAAACATCAGGTTTTATCACTGCTAGAAGCAGACACTGCCTGTGAAAACAGGCTGCTAATTTCAGAAAGTGCAGTTAGTTAGAAGAACTGAACTGAAAAGTAAAATCACTGAACAGAATTAGTTCTGTTCTCACTCAAACCAGAACACACATCTTTTTTTTTTTTCATCATTACAATGAATTCTTTTCATGAAAATCTACTACTTTACATACAATTTTCATGCCTATTTTTATATAGAAACATATGGGATTTTATTTTCAGACCACAAAGTTGCAGCCTCTTCACAGGGTCAAATACCCAACCTTTATTGATGAGATGATTGGCCAAATTTTTACTCACAAACAGAGCTCTCAAATGCCAGATGTGCAGGAGGGTCTGGTGGTCTGAAGCAAAGTGGTTTGTATAGTCTAATGTGCAATACCATAGACAAATTCTTGGTACATATTGCAGACCTGCTATTAAGAAACTAGGAGCAATATTGTAGGATTCAAATTTCTCTGCATGAGTTTTAGCACCTACACCTAAATAGTTGCTACTGATCTGCCACTGGTGAAAAACCTACACTCTGGCAAGAGGTAGCAGCATGACAAGCCTACACAATTGCTGACAAACAGACTCAATCAAGCAAGTTGTAAGTATTTGTTTAAACTATAGCCATGTTTCAAAACTCAGATTAATCATCAGTGTAAAATTCCTGATTAGTTTAACGTCTCCAGTTAATCTGAAAGGAAAAACAAAGGGCTGGCTTTGGTTATAAGGCTATGCCTTTTATATTGATTCTTCTGTGTGTTAGAGAGAGGTCACCAAGAGATTGCTTTCACCGACATATAAATATACCTCTGGCTTATCTAAAAAGGTCTTATTTCACTCAGAGTGGAAGAATCAACCCTTAATGCACATGCAAGGCTGTGAAGTAACTATACCACCTTCAAGCAGCTGGAGAGCTAAACCTGGGCAAAAGATAATTTGGTCTGGTATGCCAACAGGTGATCCACTCAGCATCGTACAAATTTAAGGACATTTGAGGAATTAATGTGCTGTTTGTTTTATCTGTGTGCCATCCATTTTATAGGTTCACAGCAGAAAGAACCAGTAGTCTACACCGTATATCAGTAAGTACATAAAATTTCAGACTATTGAGACATACTTGAGTTTAATTTTGAACTCAAAAGGCCATTTTAGTGTACATCACCACCACCAAACCTTCACTTTGAGGGATAGCTTTAGAGTTATTTTCATCAAACTTAAAATGAGTGACATAAACTATGCAAGTGCTGCTGCTCAACCGGGCAATACTGTGGTTAAGAAAAAATCAAGAGTCTGTAAAAAGCCAAGAATCACTGTCCACAAGTTATAATTACTCTCTTGAGTACACTTGTGTTTGAATATATTTATAATTATTTGATTTCATAAGTAACATGTAGGAAAAAATGCTGTGAAGAGGTAAAGTGTTATGACATTTTAGGCCTTGACAGAATCTCTTGATTTTTTTCCTTGATTATCAAAACTTGTCAGTGAAATTGCCAAAGATGTTGCACACTGAGAAAAACCAGAATCCAGCACAACTAAAAGAGCTGCTTAAATAATATCCTATAAAAGATGTTTCTTTAGAGATGGAGGTGTGCCACTGATTACCATTGTAGTTAGGGAAACATGAAATGGTATATAAATAGAGATTTTATATTACATGGTAGCACAGAAGAAATTCAGATAGCTAATAAAAAATGCATAAAATAAATGTCATATACGTACGTATAATCCTTATAAACCAGTCAAAACTGTGTTTTGATGAAAAAATGCTACTGTGTGATGTATACACTACAATATATTCAGGAAAACAAGGCATAAGTGATCATTAGTAACTTTGGTCTGTAATACCACCCTTCTGATATTTGAAAACATTAATAAGATTCTTTCTTCTCCAGACTAAACAGCCTCAGGTGTCTCAGCCTTTCCTCATAAGAGAGATGTTGCATTCCCTTATTCACCTTTGTAGCCCTCAGTTGGACTGTCTCCCTGTCCGTCTTGAACTGGGGAGATCAGAACTGGACACAATACTCTAGATGTGGTCTCACTAGTGCAGAGTATAGGGGGAGAACCTTTCTTGACCTGCTGGACACACTGCTCTTAATGCACCCCAGGATACCATTGGCCTTTTTGGCCAGAAGTGCACATTGCTGTTCCACAGATAACTTACTGTCCACCAGGACGCCACGGTCATTCTCCATGGAGCTGCCTTCCAGCAGGTCAACCCCTAACCTGTACTGGTGCATGGTGTTATTCCTTCCCAGGTGTAGGACTTTACACTTGTCCTTAGAACTCTATACTTGCTCTACACAGGCAGACGACCACGAGTGATCATCCACCAGCAGGACTGCATTAAAAGACCACGTGTTTATTCTCAGCTCTTCGGTGGTTCCAGTATGCCTCAATTTAAAGCAGATACAAGTGGTTAGGAAAATGTATGCAAATAAGTTGAAGAGCAGCTCTTAAAGTTCAATTGGTTCAATTTCTGATCATCTGACCACACAGTTGTAAACAATCTTTTTAAAGCAGTGGTGTCACCGCAGCTGCAATCTGACCTCTGCATAATAGCTCTCTATTATAGAGCACTCACACATAAAATGAATGATCAGTATCTGCTTCCCAAGGGATGCTAACTATGTCAAATAGAAATGCTCTGCTTAGAGGAATAAAAATGGTTATCAGAAAAAGGTTTTGTACCTGTTAGTAAGCACAGAACTCCTAAAAACGGTATTGCTCCTTACTTTGTGGAAATAATAGCTTGTTCAGAAAATATATTTGTACTTTTGAATGTAAATCAGAATGATACAGTCATATCTGGTAAGAATGATGTAGCATTTCATTGGTCATTAATGGTGAAGAAAGTTTCATAGCATTTAATAGCTATGAACATTTAAAAATCAGCAAAGCTTGAAAAGCTTCTAAGCTATTTCCCTCCCATACTGGTGAATTTAAACATTTCTCCTTCTAGTCCACTGACCCTACATCCCACCCTGAGGCTCTGAGACACAACATTAGCCTTAGGTTCCTCACCCAGACCTAGGTTCCTGGCACTTTGGGGTCAGGAGTACTTGGCAGTCAGATACCAATGGATTTTATCAAACCTGTGAGGACCATAGAGATGAATTTGCAAAACACATGTGCTTGTCCTAAGCATCCCTACCATTTGTACTTTCCACGTAGCTAATACTGGATAACTTACATTACATCATTAACATCTGTTTCAAAATTGATCTTTACCCTAAAACCTTGACTTGGGGGAGAATGTTTTGGGTTTTATATTTACTAAGTTGCCAAAAAAAAATTAAAAAATTGGAGCAGGTAGTAATGTTTCAAAACTCCGAGATACTAATCCTATTTACTTAGTCACGGGTCTTTTGATCTGTCATACTTCAACTATATCAAATTTTCATATTGAGAGTAAACATCAAACTAAAATAGAGCACAGTATCTAGATAGTAATTGGATAAAAAAAAAACCTCTCCAAAAGACAAAGTTTTGCATAAAACCCACAAAAGATCTAGTAAAGTCAATTGCAAAATAAATCTCATCTACCAGTTTGCAATGCCCTGGGCAGCTCCCACATGGACCTCGGGGCATTTGCCAAATGGAAGCAGCAGACAGTAAATGAAGCAGTTAGGCTTTAAAAGCAGGTCAGCTACTGAAGGCTTCAGACATGGAGGCTTCAGTCTTTCACTGAAATGTCTGTTTGGAGGGATCCCAACGCATGACCTGAGGCTGAGCTGCATGCAGCTTTGAAACGCGTCAACATGTGGAACAGCCAGTGTAAGTAGCAGTACTTTGTTTCTACCTCTCACTTGGAGGTGAAATCCTCCCCAGTAAAGATTTTGATAGTAGTCTTGGGCAAGGTCGAGGGTGAAAATGAAGTGATCATGTTTAAATTAAAAGGACTTGTTCATGAAAGCTTTGCTTCAGTTTATAAATAGTCATTTTTTTTTTTAATTTCTTAGTCCTATTCTACATTTTTCTCTTTTACTGTTTTATGTTTTCTAGGCATTTATTTTAAAATTCAGACTCATTAAAACTTACTGATTCTTCCATCTTACTGACACAATCAGTTCAATTTCTGAGGGCAATATATCACTTAAATGTCACAAAATACATAAGCAATGTAAAAACTAATTTTAATAGTTTATTATAACCCTGATTTGGTATAAATAAAACCGTTAAGTTCTACTGCTTTCATCCCTGTCATGCAATTCTAGTATTCACTGCTGCAATAAATTAGGTCTTCTAAACAATGAAACATCGTAAAACAAATTCAAGAGATGCTGTAAATAGGGAACAAAAAGCAAATTATCTAGTGCAAGCTTTTCGAGTGTAAACCCCTTGACACATGTTATAACCAGCCAGTTAATAATTGCTTTGTAAATTGTTGTAAATCTGAAATGAAGCAGAGGGGATAAAACTAACAAACAAGTCATAAAGTACAATTGTTACTTGTTTGGAGTGATTATTGCTGCTGTCAACCAAGTTCAAAATCTTGTAACAAAGATCCTGTTTTTATATTTCCTCCAGTGTATCTATTATAATTGTGCTGGAAAATACATATAATTCTTATCAATAAATAATGTGTCACACAAATATGAGCAGATGCTGAATATTTACAACAGCGACATGCCACTAATTTTAACACCACTCCACAATGCTCTCTCCCTTAGTCACCCAGAACACTCTTTCTAAGGCTAGACAGAATCAATAAAATCACAGAATGTTAGGGGTTGGAACGGAACTCTGGACATCATTAAGTCCAACCCCTCTCCTAGCCCAGGAACACCCAGGGCAGGCCACACAGAAACAGATCCAGGTGGGTCTTGAAAATCTCTAGAGAAGGAGACTCCACAACCTCTCTGGGCAGCCCGTTCCAGGGCTCTGTCACTCTCACAGTGAAGAAGTTTTTTCTCATGCTGAAGTGGAACTTCCTGTGTTCCTGTTTGTGACTATTACCTCTTGTCCTATCACAGGGCACAACTGAAAAGAGACTGGCCACCCACCCTTCAGATATTTGTAAACATTAAGAAGATCCCCTCTCACTCTTCACCTTTCCAGGCTAAACAGCGCCAGGGGTCTCAGCCTTTCCTCATAAGAGAGATGTTGCAGTCCCTTATTCATCTTTGTATCTCTACGTTGGACTCTCTCTAGTATTTCCCTGTCCCTCTTGAACTGGGGAGACCAGAACTGAACACAATACTCTAGATGTGGTCTCACTAGTGCAGAGTATAGGAGGAAGAGAACCTCTGTCAACTTGCTGGCCACACCCTTCTTTATGCACCCCAGGATACCACTGGCCTTCCTGGCCACAAGTGCACATTGCTGTCCCATGGATAACTTACTGTCCACCAGGACGCCAAAGTCATCTCCATGGAGCTGCCTTCCAGGAGGTCATCCCCTAACCTGTACCAGTACATGGTGGTTGTTCCTCCCCAGGTGTAGGACTCTACACTTATCCTTGTTGAACTTCATTAGGTTTGCCTTTGCCCAGTTCTCCAGTCTATCCAGATCTCGCTGGATGTCAGCACAGCTTTCTGGTGTATCAGCCACACCTCCCAGTTTAGTATCATCAGCAAATTTACTGAGGGTACACTCTATGCCTTCATTCAGGTCATTGATGAAGATATTGAATAAGACTGGACCCAGAACTGACCCCTGGGAACACCACTACTTAGAGGTCGCCAGCTGGACTCTGCACCATTGATCACAACCTTCTGACATCTATTGTTCAGCCAGTTCTCAACCCATCTCTCTGTCCTCTCTTCTAACCCACACTTCCTGAGCTTACCAACGAGGGTGTTATGGGAGACAGAAAAAAAAGCCTTGCTGAAGTCAAGGTAGACAATATCCAGTGCTCTCCCTGCATCTACCCATTCAGTCACACCAAGATAGAAGGCTATCAGATTAGTCAGACATGACTTCCCTTTAGTAAATCCATGCTGGCTGCTCTTGATAATCTTTATTTCCATGTGCTGAGATAGGATCTCTAGAATGAGATGCTCCATTACCTTTCCAGGGATGGAGGTGAGGCTGACTGGTCTGCAATTACCAGGGTCTTCCTTCTTGCCTTTTTTTAAGACTGGAGTGACACCGGCTTTCCTCCAGTCCTCAGGCACCTCACCTATTCTCCATGATCTTTCAAAAATGGTGCAGAGTGGTAGAGCAACATCAGGCAGCTCCCTCAGCACTCGTGGGTGCAGCCTATCAGGGCCCATGGATTTGTATGTGTTCAGTTTACACAAGTGATTTCTAACCCAATCCTCATTGACCACTGGAGAGACTTCCTCCTTCCAGCCTTTCACTCTTATTCTTATTTCCAGGGTTAGGGATTCCTGAGGGCTGTTTTTAGCAGTGAAGACTGATGCAAAGAAGGCATTCAGTAACTCCACCTTTTCTGCATCCTCTGTCACCAGGTCTCCCACATCTTTCTGCAGTAGGCCCACTTATTCCCTAGTCTTCCTTTTACCACTGATGTATTTGAAGAAGCCCTTCTTGCTATTCTTTACTTCCTTGGCCAGAGTTAATTCCAAGAGGGCCTTGGCCTTCCCTGTTCCACCTCCACAAACCCTGACAGCATTCCTATAATTCTCTCAAGAGACCAGTCCCTTTTTCCACATGCTATGAACTTCATTCTTCCACCTGAGTTTTTTCATCAGCTCCTTGCTCATCCATGCTGGTCTCCTGCCTCTTCTACTTGCTTTTTTACTCAAAGGAATGCACCTGTCTTGAGCTTGGAGGAAGTAATGTTTGAATATCATCCAGCTCTCTTGGTTCTCCTTACCCATCTTAGCCCAAGGGATTCCCCCAAGTAGGTCTTTGAAGAGGACAAAGTTAGCCCTCCTGAAGTCCAGGGTTTCAATCTTACTTGCTTCTTCCTTGTATGATACTAAACTCTACCATGTCATGATCACTACTGCCAAGGCTGCCCCCAACCTTCACATCCTTGACCAGATCTTCTTTGTTCATTAATACATGGTCCAGCAGCTCACCCTTCCTCACTGGCACTTCCAACACCTGCATCAGGAAGTTATCATCAATGCATTGCAACAGCCTTCTGGACTGAGTATGCCTTGCTGTGTAGCCTTTCCAACAAATACCAGGGTGATTGAAGTCACCCATGATTACCAGGACATGTGATCTTGAGATTACTTCCAGTTGCCTGTAGAAGGTCTCAACATCCTCCTCCTGGTTTGGTGTTCTGTAGTAGTCACCTATATTTGTGTGCCCCTTAATTCTTACCCATAAGCTTTCAATACATTCTTCACCCCACCCTGCAAATTGCTCAATGCATTCCAGGTGTTCACAAACATAAAGAGCAACTCCACCACCTCACCTTGCTGGTCTATCTTTCCTAAAAAGTACATAACTGTCCATGACAACATTCCAGTCATGTGAGCTGCCATGTCTCAGTAATTACAATGATATCACGGCCCTGTGACCAAACATAGATCTCCAATTCCTCCTGCTTATTCCCCATGCTGTGTGCATTGGTGTTTAAGCATTTCAGAGAGGGGGTTGAGCGTACAGTTTTTGCCTTTTGGGGGTGGAAGACCTTCTGGTTCTCAAAAATGTCAGCATGCTGCCCACAAGTGCTAGGATACAACACTCACAGACATCTCTAGCTAGTCTGGATACCCCCTCCCCCTTCATATCTAGTTTAAAGCCCTGGCAATCAGCCCTGCAATCTCTTGTGCAAAGACTCTCTTCCCCTTTTGAGAAAGATGTTTCCCATTAGGTGTCAGCAAACCTGGTGCTGTATAGGTCATTCCGTTCTCAAAAAAGACAAAATTGTTATGGTGACACCATCTACAGAGCCATGCATTAATAGCCTCAATTTGCCTGTTCTCTCTGATGGTGCTGCCTGCCACGGGAAGGAAAGAGGAAAAGACAATTTGTGCCCCAGAATCCCTCACCAGTTTTCCCAAGGCTCTAAAATCTCTTTTGATCATTCTTTACTAGACTCAGTGTGCTCACCACCTATGAAATGGATGTTAAAAATCCAGGGGGCATAGGAACGGGTACCATCATCACTGCATCATCCTATGATGCAGTGCTGATGGTACCTGTTCATTCATTCTTCCTGAATGAAGAAGGCATAAAAAGGTCATTTTAAACAGGAACCTCTTGCAGAAACACATTAAAGATTGGTGAAGTCCCAAACAACTGGAAATAGGGTTATCCAAAGGCCAGACACTGGCAATCCTTGTAACTAACCCTGTCACCATTTTTAGTTATGATACTCCAGACTTTTAAAGAATGTGTTAATTAAGGGGTTTTTTAGTGTTATGGCTTGGCAGATCTTCACCATTAAACTTGCAGCCAAAATGTCATTCCATGTTATGTTGCAAACATATGACACTGATTTAATTTCTCCCTCATACTGTATTTGCAACACAGAGTCAGAAATAACGAAAAAAATGTTTTCTTGTCCTATGGTTATTTCCCAGAATTTGAAATACTGTTTTATCACCAGTCTTCCTAAACTGTCAGAATAATAAGGGGATGTAAAAGGAGAATCAGAAAGATAGCGTGAACGTGTTTAAAATACAACTCATTTATGGGCACTCATTTTTTGCCAATAAAATTCATTATTTAAAACAAATATCCAACTCTTTATTTTTAACATTTTAAGTAGCCTAAATCCTTAAAAAAATGTTTCACAAAAAAATTCAACCTTTTAAACACCTTATTTAAATACTGTACTTGTAGTGTATTCTCCTTTTCCCCCTCCAAGAAGCCCCCACCAAATAAAACACTGAAGTTCTGCCATGCAAATATGCATATACCTCACCTGAATATCTATTATCATGGCTTATTACTCATAACAAAAAGGCATTCACTGAATCCTTGCATTATTATTGAGAGATACAAACAGTTATTTCACTTCATTTTTTTCAGGAATAGAAACAATTGGCCATTTTTGTTTTTTTTTTTTTTTAAAGAATGTAAGTTCTGAACATTTTTAGTGTGCTAAATAGTCTCAGGATAGACCTCAGACAATAAGTCATGTAATTCTAGTACTATACAAAGCAAACTTTACTGAGTATTTAGCATGCACATGCTTAAATTCTAGGGCAAATTTTTAAGTATGAAAATATCACAGAATACTATATGAATGTATTGAATACTGTATGAATGAATGAATACTCTGGAGAAAGTAAATTTCAGAGATTGTGATAGCAAATGAATAGACAAAAAGGTAAATATTTCAGAAAGATATATTTAGTATCACAGAATCACATAATGTTAAGGGTTGCAAGGGACCTCGAAAGACCATCTAGTCCAACCCCCCTGCAGGAGCAGGACAGAAATTGAAACAAAAAGGTTCCCAGCTTTAGAATATGTTTCTGTGCTCTCCTAGCTGATGGGGGACTGCTAAACAGTGGTCTGAGTCATGATAAGCTGTCTGAACAGAAACGTCTAGGGAATGTTTTGCTCATGATCTTTGCTCCACAAGAAATTCATTAACTTCATTAGCAAGATATTTAGATAAATCATTTCATACACAAAATGTTTTCACAGACTCAAATATTCAAAAATCTTTAAAGTGTGCTCACATTCTAACAACCAATGCCTGTGACCAGAACAAAAAGTAATCCACCCTTCCCTCCAAAAACCAAGAAAGGAAAGCAAAAACAAAACAAAACAAAAAAGACAAATGGAAATAATAAAACATCTAGAAAATATATCAGGGGATGAACTGTGACAATTAATGGCCTATTTGACATCTCCCTGAGATGAAACAATGAAAAATGAATGTCCAACAGAACTTTTTTTTTTTTTTTCTGTGCTGAAAGAAGGCATTCAGAGTGGGAAAATCATAACAAGTCACAGAAGAATGCTATAAAGCACTTACAGGAACGAGGAACTTTTTTATTTCTTCCAAGGCATGACTCATACGGGAATACGCCTCCCCAGGTGGAGCAAAGACTTCGATTAATACATGAAGCTCATCACTCAAGTGCGCGTATTTGGCTTCTCCACTTTTCCTTAGCTCTTCCTCCTATGAAAAAAGGGTGTTATTTTTATTTTTTTTTTAAGAACAGCAAATCTACAAATTTTGCATTGATTTAGCGTTTACAGAGAACATGACAAAAGGATATAATATAAGCAGACTTCTAAACCCTTTGAGAAATAAAAGTCTAGTACAAGCCACTTAAAGATTTAAAAATCAATTTTGAGTCTTTGAATGATAAAACCAACATAATTATCATCTACAACAGATTTTAATCAGCACAGTGAAAAAATGCTAAATACTCCAGAAGCAAGCACTGAAATATTAAATCCATAATGAAAAAGCTGCATTAATCTGTCTGAAACTTCGCCGTTCACAAAAAAATAAAATAAATAAAAAATATTCCATTTACCCATTTTTGAGAGCATTAAGAAATGCCACTGTTTACTACAGTCTTAAAATTATTTAATGAGTATCTGTAGGATGTACACTTTAGTACTGCTAAATGAAAGTATGCCCTAATACTTCAATTTCCGATGTGAGGTCTGGGTTTCAGTTCCAGTTCTGATATATGGTACCTATGTAATCCAGTGTACACTGGTTAAGATAGGGATGCACCTCACCTAGATTTATCTTGTTGATCTTTGGCTCCCAGTTATCAAGCTATAAAGTAAGACTAATAATCCTACTTAATGTTCTGAAATGTCAATCCACTTTTCTATGCAAGGCTTTGAGATAGTGAATGTAAATTGTAAAGCACAGTCATAGTAGTTACCTCTACATAAAAAGCAAAGATATAAAGGAGTGATCATCTTAATTGCATTGGCTATAACAACCTAATGAAAAATTGATGTCATTGCTACACAAGACAGCAATAAGTAATGCCGAAGAAATGATGAGCTGAAAACTCAGTCTTCAAAAATATTTTGGGAAATGCGATTTTGAAAATAGCTCTGTATAGTCACATTTTATTGACAGAAAGCATAGTCACAGAAAAAGAAGTAGACTGATTTGCTTAATATTGGCTAAGAAGTTACAGCTTTTTAGTATATAGTAAAATAATACTTTATGAATATTTCAATATCTAAGATAGAAAATCTGTAACAATAGATTACAATTCATATTTACTTAGCTTATTTAATTCTTATTTAATTAACTTCACTTATTTTAGCCTTGCTTAATTTACAGTATTGCTTGACACAAAAAATAACTGCATGATGCTATGCTTCACACAATACACACAGTTCTTTTTATCTACAATAGAAGATCAAGCCCTAAGGATTTTGATTTTTCACAGAATACACAGTGGTTCCATCCTTTAGCTCCAGAATCCTAGATCTGACTCCATGAGAAATCAACATTAGCAGATGATGATAAAATAGTAACTCAATAAATGTGACCCATGATTTTTTTAAAAAAAGTTTAAAAATTAGATAGCTGTTTTCAGCTAAAAACTTAAGCAACACAGATGGTAGAATATTTTTATCTTTATAGTTAAAGTATCTTTGGCATTTTAGCTTAACACTGAAATCTCTCTGAATGTCCATAAGAACCAGAGCACAATATAACAGTCTATCATCAGATGCCACAGTACTTTTCCGTTTTCTGGAAAAAATAATTTGACTGCAGCTTCTAGAATAATTTGACATTAAGTATTTCAACAGAATTAGTTATAGAGTGACATCCTAGTAATTGCTGGAAGTCTTTTGCATATTGCTCTTTTAAGATTCTTAAAATAAACATCATAAAGTCCCAAAAGTTGTTTTTCAGGAAAAGACTATCAACAAACTTTGTAAAAAATATAAACTGGATCTTTTTTTTCAAATGTAGAAAAAATAAAAAATAATGTTTGGCTCATTATTTTGATTATGATTTTGCACAGGTAAAACATCAGTAACATGATTTTATAATGCAGACCTATCTTACAGAAAGGTATATGCTTGTATGGTAGCAATAATGGTAACCATGTTTCTCTTTTATTTTCTCAACAAACTCAGGAATTCTTAAAACACATCATTTTATAACACTCCTCCTAGGTTCAGCACATACTTTCTGTCACTAACTCAGCTGTAATTTCTATAGCTGTTAGAAACATCAGGCTGGGGCCTCAACAGGTGAGATCCTCAACATTTCTATCTGAGGATATTAGAAAGGTATTTTCTAGTGATATACTAATGATATTTTCTCTTATGCAACACATGGAGTTTAAAGACTCAATTTTCAAAGAATACCTCTTCCCACAACAGGGCAAAATGCCAGGAAAATGCTACTTTTATTGGAAGCCTGTGTGTTCACAGAAATGTAAGAGTACAAACCCATAGACCATGTGAGCACTGCACCAAGCTTTGCTTCCCAAAGCCAGTGAATATGACTGAGTATTTCAGGACTGAGTGTAGCTTTACATTTAATCGTATTTCAGGTATCAGGCATCTAACAAGCGAAAAACAGACATAACTCACACTATTGAGGAGATACTCATTGGTATGGAAGGTTACACCTACTGGCTGGTAACAGAGCTTTCCAAGTGCAGTACAGATGAATGGGTTCTTCCAGGAGCACATGAAGTTGGAAAACACCTTTGTAAGTCTTCATTATCAAGCAGCACAGCCCAACTGCACAGCAAAATGATCTGTGCTGTGGACCCAACATCTTATATTTAGGATGACAGCACTACCCCTTCCCTAGCATTTCAGTGGGTTTTGCTTCATGCTAGTTGTAGCCTGATTGCACAAATGGAGTTGCCATTAGAAGTCAAAGAGACTTTCTGGAGCCCAACTTTCATTTAATTTCATAGGAGGACAGGAGTCTAGTTCAAGCCCCATGATCTCCGATCACTGTAAATAATGTCCCAGCCACTGGAAATGATCAGGAGGCTCTCCTCCAAACTGAGCTTCTGATTCAAACTAAAACGTTAATAATTAAATACCCCATGAAGTACTGATATGGGCTGAGATGGATTATGAGATTTTCTAGCATCTGTTACATGAAGGTAAAATGAGTTAGATTATCAGAAATCTATCTTATATGGTGTTATTTATAATGTTATGTGTGTGCTGTTCACCTTGCAAGACTCTGAACCTCTAAGGTCTCTAATGCACCAGTTCAACTATCTGTGGACTTGGATGTTTCTCACGTAATTCTGCCTTAACCACATATGAGGTCCTGCTGTTCCCTGTGGTGCTGTCTGTAATTTTTGTCAGAAATTCATAGCATTTTATGTTATATGATTTCCCATGTCATGTCCAGCAGTTTTCCAGACTCTGTTCAGCTTGCACAACCTTGGCCAGGGTCTACTCAGCAGCCTGGTCATTTGCCCACGGCCCTAGCATGGGAATTGTAACTGCTCAAGCCTACTCGTGTAGACACAAACTGAATTACAGTGAAAGACAATGTGCATTGAAAGCCTGATGGATTCACTGTAGACAACTACATTGAAAACAATTAAAATGCAGTTAAGTCTTAGGCACTGGATCTTAGGAAAAATAAAACCCACCAAACCTGGGACCTGATCAGTTCTGATTTATGAAATGAATGCAATAGATTCACTGGGCTTCTGGATCAGTGATGGCAATTTCTCTTAGTATTGACCCTCAGACTAATTTACTGCATGGTGATGATGTATAACTCCACTGCAGGTTCAGTATAGCAGAGGAAACACACACCCTCCAGAGACAAGTGCCCTCTCATCCTGATCTGCTTCCACTCCCTTCTGCATGCCAATTCTCTTCATCTCTCAAGACTGACAGTACTATATTGCACACCCAAAACAAGCCTGACTCACACTATGTGATTCAGGCTTCCTTCATCCTCATCTTCTGCCTTACAGTGTCTGTCACGCAGTGCTGAGTCCACCCACCCTTGACCTGATGCATTGCTCCATAACCCTCTCCCTCATAAAAGATAACAAGTATTTTGAAACACCTGCTGTGTTTTATAATTTCCAGTTGACCAAAGCAAGGAAAATGGATTATGAAACTCCACAGCAGAAATTTTAGGACTAGCAACCTCTGCAAAAGTGAAGTGTGTGTGTGATAAGAACACAAAGGCCAAGAAAGATGATGAATTATCTCTGGATGAGAAAGCAGCCTTACAATTTTACAAGGATGTCTGCTGACAGAGAACTGATTTCTGTCTGGCACATCAGACACAGTGCTTGAATGGAACTACCAGAAGAAACTTGAAAGAACAAATGGAGTTTGCATAGCAAACAAAATTACACAACCCAGATCAATGAATAGAAAGTATCCTCATAAAAGTGAAATAATACAATATCCAAGAATAATAGAAGAGAAACCTGCAGCACGGATTGTGTAGATCTCAGACATAAATTTCATCTATATTATACACAGAAATTCCTATAATGTAACAAATATAGCTATGAAAAGAAACAGCGGGTACTCCAAGAACAATATGAGAATTGCAAAGGATTTCATACCTTGCAAGAATTTGCAAATAAAAACATAGCACAGAGACTAAACAAAGATGATAATCACAGTGCTGCTGCTACAGAAGCATTGTTCATAAGATCAATGGACAATGCTATAGAAAAAAATTAATGAGCACGCCATTTGACAAATGCAAACCTATTAATTTTTAATCTGGACATAAATGCAAAAATCAAGATGTTGCCTGCAACACTGATTGTAGTAAAAGCAACAAGTGAACTATTATACGGTAACAAGTAAATCAGAATAGATCTAATTTCTTGGTGGTACCTGTTTTAGGATTAAAAAACTTTCAGGTCCTGGGTCTCACCAGTTGAGAAACAAAGACCAAAAAAAAAAATAAAAATAGAGGGACAATTGAGAATGGATGAGGTAGAATGGGACAGTTCTCAGCACAGTACAGAGTGACGCTAAAAGAGCTTAGCCATACCCTGACTCTTGTTTTTAAACCAGTTATTCTCACTCCAGGAAGAAGAATAAAGATGGAGATGGTGAGTATGTGAGGAGAGCTCAACACCACCTGCTGTCAGCCACAGACACCCATAATAAAAATACAAGCACCCATAATGAAAATACAAGCATGTAGAAAGAACGAACATTGCTTACAAGAGAGGAAATTTTCGGAGATACAATTATTTTTCTATGTTTGATGCCTCGTTAAAATTCTTGTAGCTACTTTGGTGAAATGGAGCAGATTTGTGTCAGTACTGCCTTGGGCAAACAGCCCCTTCAATTCAAGGGGGCTTTATTTCCTCATGCTTTTCAAAATGAAATACAACATCTTAATGGTAAAGAGGTACTAAGCTGTACCCAGTTCATATTGTTGCTCAGTTGAACAATGTGATAACACAACCATTGAATCAGTATCAAAAGAGCCTGAATGCCTGGGATGAATGTTAGATGAACAAAAAATATACATTCTTTCAAAGAAAATAAATGTTTAAATAAGCTTAACACATTAAAGTTGTATGTGCCAAAACTGAGGCTACAACCAGTGACCACTGTGACCAGCAACTAGTGATCTATGTATAAAATACCCACTGGAAAACTGATAGAACAGAGATGGAGCTCACAAACCTACACTTGCACAAATTTTTTTTTTTTTTGCTTAAAAGCTAAATTAAGAATCACCAGGTTTTTAGATAATTGTTGTTAGAAACAAACAAGCTAAATATGTTCAATGAACTGCAGGTTTGCAAAGCTAACGCAGGACATTAAAGATCCTCAAGAAGTACACAATTACCATACTGAAAGATGCTTCCTAAGAAGAATAAGTTCAAACTTACGATCTCAATTAGGGACCGCTGTATTCAGGGTGCCTTCAGATTCAGGAAGGAGACTTAATTAACGAGAGTATAAAATGTCATGTTTTTATTTATGAAAGGCTAATTACCAGTTTGTTGCAACAAAGTTACAAAGTAGTCTGTCTGAATTTGCACTCTAACTATGGGAAAAAACTTACCTTTCTTTTTTTCTTTAAAAAAAAAAAAAAAAAAAGAAAAAAGAAAAAAAAGAAGCTACAGAAGTCTCATCAAAGAGTTATTAGTAGGCTAGTTCCATTCTAACACTTGCAGATTGAATTACAGGCCGGTAGAATGATATACACAAACTTTCTAGTGTCTGACCCTTTCCCTGGTGTTATGTTCACCCTTCCACCACTCCGGGGGGTCCTAAGGTTAATGGCTTCAGCTGCAGGGTAGGGAGCATTGCTGTGAGTTGGCAGCACCTTGAATACTTTGCTGCAAGTGATAATTTCTTCCTCCTCTCTCCAGGAAGCACTTGGGACAATTTTTAGGTTTATGATCATACTACATAAATTGCCCAGCTTTACATATGCTGTACACTTTTTCTTTGCTCTCTTTGTTAATCATAAAGTGATTTTATCCAGCTCCCAAGGTTGCACTCCTTTAATGACCCATAACTGACCTTGATGTCAAGTCACCCTGGAGCTCTCCCTATCATTCCATGTCCATCCCCATCTTCAAGGCCTCCACTTCCATTTCACCCCTGTACTCCCCCCTGTGCTGCAGTTTTGAATTCTTTTGCTATGCGCTATGGAACTGAAATATGTCAACTCCAGTCATATAGTAGTAGAGTACTTTTAAGAGTTTGGCTTTGGTTATCTGAAGGAAATAGTGGAAAGAGTATTTCTACCATGGAGGTAGAAATTGTGGAGTGAAAAAAATTATGCCTAAGCTACTTTATGTATAAGCATAATGAAAAACGTATTTCCAGAGTCAATCAGCAGAGGGCTGATGTGTGCACTTACCTTTGACTATGAAGGAAACTGCAACTTCACTTTAGGAATTCATTTCTTTCTACATTTAAACCCAATTTCACCATGAAAGCTCCAAGTACACACTTAAAGGTAACTACTTGCTTAACCACCCATTTGATGAAGGATGCTTCCCCAAATACCAGCCTAGAGAACAAATCCACTAATGCATGCAAGCATTACTTTGGTGCCTAATGGCTATTGTAGGTGCCTACATAAAGAGATTTCCCAGCTGTTGACAATCTACCTGTGTGACCTACTCACTTAGCTTATACCTGTGAAAGAACTTAAAACACACAGGATTTAGGCATGATTTTGATCATAAACACCAGATTGTGGTCATCTACATTCTGTTGCTTCCTATTCCTGAAATCTGTAGATGCCAAAGTTGTCCACAGTAATACTCCTATGACCAGCAGCACTGCATTAGGGTGAAGGAGATCTGACAGTTATTTCAGGCTTAAGCTTCTTTGGGATTCATAAACTAGCGAGGGACTAAATAAGATTGATGCTCTGAACACAATCCTACTGAATAAAAAAGCAGTGCTGCTGCCCTTTTCCTTAATGAGGTAGCGGTTGGAGCCCTCATCAAGTTATGCATTACAAAAGTTAGGAAATAGGTGTTCATTTTAGGGAAGTTGCTAGATGAATCCCATAAGAACCATCCAGGGACGTGTTCTGTTAAACTATTCATAAGTGATCCAGAAAATGAGTTGAGCAGTATTAAGAATTCTCCAGTGATAAAAAACAGCTCTATCTGTGTGCGTTATGAAGACTCTAGATAACCTTATTTCAGGAGAAAGGTTTTAGAGGCATTACACTGTTATACAGAAAGAATTTGTTCAGTGTCCAATATCAACTAAAGGAACACCCTCTATTAGGTATTTTTAAGAAAGGAAAAGTAATGAAACTGCAAAACCTGTAGTATTCTCCCCCCCTTCTACACAGAAGACCATTTTGGTGCCCCAATTAGAACCAAAAAGCATGATTATGGGTAGGGAAATATTTCCATGTGAGAAGTTGAACACAGAAGTCTTGTCAATCTTGATGTTCCTGCAGTTCAGGATGTCCTTAAACAACTAATTCTTGGAATACCTCTCAACTTTCACTAGTTCTCACATTCTTACGCAAACTTTTAGTCCTGCAACTTGCAGGAGTTAACAACCAAGTCTATTCTTACGTTATTCTGTCTCCTTTGGAAAGGTGAACACATCTAGTAGGGCATGATGTGTTGTACATATACAGAAAAAAACAACATGCAAATCTAATGTGGTTTTGTCTTATGATATTTGTAATTGCTTGCTGATGTGTTAGTTGTATATATATTTTTTTTTTTAAACAACACCTATAACATAGACATGTGCACTTAAGGCAGTTACGTGTCAAATATGGAACTCACTTCTAATAATGTTTCTCCCTAGGCTAAACATTTCGTTTAAAAGATCCTGTTACTAATTAGAATTCAAATGAGCTCACTGTAGTATTACAAGTGCTTCATCTAGAAAGCAATGCAACACTTCAGCCACTCTGATTGCTCATTATAATCAGGGCTGAGAGAGTGCAGAGTAGAGAGATTTACAGCCACTTTGGGCAGCAAATTCAGGAATCATGACTGCTGCAAGATGTGCGGAGAATCAACTGCTGCCTTCACCTACTCATCTCCTGCAGTGGCAACGTCCCCCAAACCTCCCACGCAGCAGGACTTTTTGAAGGATAATGCTGTTCCGTCTCCGGCCAACCCTTTGAAATTGTGTAAGTGCAAGGTTTAGAAGCTGTCACTGATCATTCCATTTAACTTCTCATTGCTTTTTCTAGCGAGTCTCCACCACTGAACAGGTTTCCACATTAACACTTCATACCCTGAAATGAAATGGTACCTGTGATCACAGAAATCACAGAATGGTAGGGGTTGGAAGGGACCTCTGAAGATCATCTAGTCCAACCCCACTGCCAGACCAGATCGCCTAGAGTAGATCATAGAATCACAGAATCACAGAATCACAGAATGTCTTTGGTTGGAAGAGACCTTCAAGATCATCTAGTCCAACCTCTGACCCAACACTGCAAGTTCACTACTAAACCATGTCCCTAAGTACCAGTTCCACATGCTATTTAAATGCCTCCAGGGATAGTGACTCCACCACTGCCCTGGGCAGACTATTCCAATGTTTGATAGCCGTTTCAGTGAAGAAGATCACACAGGAACAAGTCCATGCAGCTTTCTGAAAGTCTCCAGAGATAGAGATTCCTCCACCACTCTGGGCAGCCTGTTGCAGTGCTCTGTTACCCTCACAGTGAAGAATTATTTCCTCATGTTGAGGCTGAACCTCCTGTTTTCCATTTTATGGCCATTGTACCTAGTTCTGTCACTAGGCACCATTGTGAAGAGACTGTCCCCACCTTCCTGACACTCACCCTCTAGATACTCATAAGCACTGATAAGATCCCTTCTCAGTCTCCTCTTCTCTAATCTAAACAGACCCAGCTCTCTTGGACTTTCCTCATATGGTAGGTGCTCCAGTTCCTTAATCATCTTAATGCAGGAAAGGATGCAGGAAAGGTCCTTCCCTGAACACATGGGATAAGAGAAGGGACTTCTCCCTGATTATGGTATTGGCCTAGGCAGAGGAACAGAGATGGTTCTTCTTCCATCAGTTCAAAAACCTGGCCAATAAGCTGTATTACAAAGTTAATTTTCCTGGAAGTGGGCTGATTGCCAATAATTATTTCCGAAAGGCTGTCCCTTGATTAATCACAACACTGCAAGCAAAAGCAGCAAATGGATTTGAGCATCCTACCACCAAATATAGAAAGAGTCCACCATTTCTATATCCCCTTGATTCCCATGAGGTGATGGGGAAATCATATTGGTGGAGTGAAGCCACATTGGTGGAGACAAACTGAACTCTGAGGAACAAAGAAGGAAAAGGAAATTCATAGACAAATGACAAACATTGTACCTCCAATGGCATTTACATAGACCAAAGTGTTTCAGTATCTGAAATGACTTCAAAATTGCACTATCTTCTGAAAAAGTATCTTGAATAACAGATAAATACTTAAAAGATCAAATTCTTTTTCACAAACATTCTTTTTCTGAGATAGAATTCTAATATCTCACAAATGAGACATTTCATCACATATGTGACAGTTACACATGACTTTGCAGGTTTCACTTGTTTTTTCATTGCTTGTAGGATTTGGTTTTGCATAATGACAAAGAAAACAAACATCCTTTTCAATGGCAAAATTACTTTTTCCGCTACTGTCCTGACAAAATAACTACTTATATTATAGTCATTTAGACAAATAAATCTTACAAAAGTGTCAGAAGTTGTTAACTTATGAATATGCTATAGCAATACTACCTATATCATGATTTTAGGTCTGCCAGATTTACTGAATGCAAATAAAATTGCTTGCAAATAGATTCTGGTGATTTGCTCTTCATAATGGAAAACTGTAAGGGTATTGGTCCAATATGAGCTGTAAATGAGTGTGATGAAAAGCCCTGAATTTTTTAATGTGTAGTGATTATAGCAATTCTAATAGCAATTTACTAGAAGGCTTATTTTCATTAAATGTGCCAAGTATTCGGATGATGGTCAATTCAAGTAACATCCAGCTCCTTGGCTGTGCAGTCTAGACCTCAGCTGAACCATAAGACAGTGACTTAAGAAGATACTACTTGTAAAGAAAAAGCAAAGGAAGTAAAAATGAGTTCTGACAAGTTTGTTTATCTTAAGACAACTTGGCTGGGGGCAGGAAGGGATGAATGTACCTTTTTGTCAGGTAACTTAGTTGGTGACTCGAACAGGAGTTCCAGTGTTCCTCACTGTAAATTTCTAGAATACATTATTTATCTAAGAAGAACAAAGATGTATCCCTCCCTGGAAGGCAGCCTGACTCCTCTGGCAAGGTACATGAAATTCCTACTATCACGGAGAGAATAGGCTAGAGGATGACAAGGGCTTTCCTCTGGGAAGTCCAACATTCAGAATTTGCAGAGGGACCTGGACAGGCTGGGTCAATGGGCTGAGACCAATGGGATGAAGTTCAACACGGCCAAGTGCTGGGTCCTACACTTTGGCCACAATAACCCCAGGCAGCGCTACAGACTGGGAGATGAGTGGCTGGAGAGCAGCCTGGTTGAGAGGGACTTGGGAGTAGTGGTGGACAACCAGCTGAACATGAGTCAGCAGTGTGTCCAAGTGGTATTGAAGGTCAACGGGATCTTGGCTTGTATCAGGAATAGTGTGGCCAGCAGGACTAGGGTTGTGCTTCTCCCCCTGTATCTGGCACTGGTGAGGCCTCACCTCGAATACTGTGTGCAGTTCTGGGCCCCGCACTTCAAGAAGGATATTGAGGT
>WTSP01001183.1:49708-79652 GCA_025331215.1 Actenoides lindsayi | reverse complement strand
TCTTCTTTTTTTAAAAAAATAATAAATTAAATATTGCTATTAGCATGAAATTTCCCAGAAGCCCATTTCACATTCTGCCAGAGGGTTTTTCTATGCTAGAAATGTTCAGCAGTAAAGGACTTCTCTTGTTAACTAGTTCTTGCTGCTGCTGTTTTGACAGACCACATTCACCAGTGTCTGCCTTTGCCATTGCTGCGGGCCTTTGCCTGCCCCGCTGCCAGTTCCAGACAGGCAGCAAGGCTGGGAAACACCCGTTGAGAAAGGCACAAGAAGCAACAGAGCATCTCCCTCCAGGTCACAGGGTTCCTGAGAGTCCACTACCCACAACTCCTCTAATCTCCTCTCATGCTGGTTTTCAATCTTTCTGCCACTGCCTCCTCAGACACATGGAGGGTGACAAATGAGACAAAGCATCATGATTACTGTAGAGACAGGAGATCTGATTCTTCTGTATCTGTGGAAATGCAGATCAGCAACAGTAGCAGCCTGCTGTGCAGGAAGAGAAATTAAATGCCACATTTGGGTGGATAATATGAAAAATAAATGTAACCAACTAACTGAACAAAATGCAACAATGATCCCAGACTATCTAAATGACAGCTTCAGACTGTAGGATGAATTAAAGTCCCAAAACTGTTAGTTTTGTGCTTAGTTCTGTGCTTAAGAATTGCTCTTCATCCATTCCTACAAGTGAGAATATATTTGACTAAGTGTTGCTAGCACCTTCTATCACATGGTACAGGACTCTGGACAATGAGTAGGTTAAAAGATGTTAAGAAATTGAGGTCCCTCAAATTTCCTTTGCACACAAAACAGAAAAAGCTGTTTTATCAGAATATGCAGGTATTGAGAAGAATGCAGGAATGCAGTGGGTTTACCTGCAAAATATAGAGTCCTTTTCCCTAAGTCAGCACATGAGATGGAAATACTTGTAGCTGTGAGGATGTCCAGGGTGCTTTCTTCTTGAATGCCTTATGAAGCCATATAAGTACTACCAGCACAGAAAGATTTAAAAGCCTAAGAAACTGTAACTAAAGAATATATGTTTAATGACATGAATGTTGAGCTAGATTATGTTATTGCTGTTGGTATACAATATATTGCATGTTATTGTATAACGTCTTCCCATGGAGAAAAAAAAAAGAAATCTATATTAAAAAAAAAAAAAAAAATAAAAAAAATTAAAAAACGAGGCTGAGATGGAAGTACTCCCAGCAGGATGAAGGGGAGAAGTGGACAGGCTGCCCACCAGACCCAATCAGCCCAACACAAGTTCAATACCTAGGGCTTCCTGAGATTCTACAGAGCTAAAGGAAGCCTTTGGAGTACATGAAGCTTTAAGCTTCATTTTAATTTGTGAACATACAGGACTTAGGCAGATGTATTGCTACAAAGTGCTGTACATTAAAGATTTTCCTTTGTTTTATAAAGTTCCACCCAATATACAAAACAGACTGCTATAAAACAATAAAGACTGTTAAAAAAATTAAAAGCATGGTTTTGAGCATCTTCTACTTCCAGGCAACAGCACAAAGGGTAAGTGCAGAAACAATGTCCAAAATGAAACAACTTACCACATTTGCCAGCAGACAAGGCCTGTGACTGCTGACTAGCTTTGTAATCTATCCATGGCGTATCTTTTGAGCCAGTCACCCACTGTTTTTATCACTTTTTGAATCTAAGCACAGCATGCAAGTGTTTTAATTCAGACTTGGTCTTCTGCACTGGAAAATCAAAATATTCTAGTCTGAGATTTGAAAACGTACATCCTCCAAGTCTGAAACAAGTTTTTTTGTCAACATTATGGTTGACAAATGGCTTATGCACAGCAGTGCCTTTAGTGTTTCCAGTATAATTCATTACAATGCTCGTCTAAATAGTGTGGCGTTTTTCTTGCCTATTTTCAGTAGACTGCTTTGTATTTAATTTCTCTCATTTCCATTCATTTTCTTCTACCCAGATGGGTCAAACATATTTGCAAACATACACTTTGGGAAATCTTTAGCTGCTTCTCAAGTGTGTTCATAAATAAACAGGTGACTTGGAAACAGAATCCTTCTGTTCTCTGCTCACAGAAATTCAGCTTTCATTTTCAGGAGAAAAAGAGAGAGGGCTAGAAGGAAAGGGGACATAAAACAGTATGTAATGAAGGCAGAAAATAATACCTTTCTCTTTTGTGGTACATTGCGTACTTAGGTTAGTACAGGCTACGTGAAGGGCTATAAAATCCTCATTGCTGATTTTCTGCTCCTAGGGATGTGACTGTGCTCTGCATAATGGATAATGGTGGACATTAGAGGACAGCACCAGATTTTTTCCCAATTTTTTTGTCTTTTGAGGAGATAACTGCAGCTACTTCACTGTTGCATGATATAAGAATTAACTCTGTTCTGCTCCAGTTTCTGACAAATGGAAAACCATACTACACTGATCAGGCACAGCCATCAGGTTGGGCAATGCTGCTTTGCTGATAGTTGGCTGTTATCGTGCAGGCAGGTTGGTGTCCACAGAAGCAGCGTGGCAGAGCTTCTTTGGCAGCCTTGGAGAGTTAGCTGAAGACCAAAACAATAACAGACATACATGTGCCACTAGTCGTACTGCCAGCTGGAAGAAGAGATACAAGAGTTGTATATATAGTTTGTGCTGGATACAGCTTACGCATGCCAGTGACTGTATCTTTCACCAATGGCTATCAGATCTGGTGAGCATGTGCAACATCACTCATTTGGGCTACACAAGTGAAAATGTAATTACCACGTTGACTAGTAAGAGGTTAAAACCAGCAGACATACAAGACTCCTGAATGGAAAATGGAACAATCCAGTGTGGATTTTTCCTGCAAACCATCAGAGAGTGCAGGACCCAGTATTTATATGGCTGCAGCTAGAGATCTGTTTGCCTGCCAGCAAAAGAAAACCAGAGGCAAGAGACAAAGCAGTCATGTGGAAATCTTCACAGGACGAAGAAAAAAGTCCTGTTTGGAGGTAGGATCTTTAGAGGAAAACATGGATTTCTGAACATGAAAAATACTTGTTTGCTATTTCCTATTATGTTCAGGCAAAGGGGGTGTGGCACAGATTGCGAGCAAACAGGAGAAATACTACTTATTTCTTCTTTTTAAAAAAGCATAAAGCCCAGTATTGCCTAACCAAGAAGCACCAGTAACAAGGTCTAGAAGTACTAGGAGAGTTCTCATTGCAGTTGGTGCAAGGCTAGACATTAAAAGATAAGTTTAAGAGATAGTCATGGAATATTGCTGAAGACTTAGAATCTCACTTCAAAATCATGAAAAAAATTTAAAAGGCTTTTCAGAATTATTTTCTATTTGAATAAGCCTTTCCTGCCCTTTGTAGTCTAGCATAATTCCACCGAATATGATGCCATGGATTTTCATAAATCTGTAACTATGTTTGACAGCTATATCCATACATTTGCCCTTGTGCTTTTCATCTGAAAAATCATGTTTTAAGCTCCTGTGTCATTAACAGTGCCATTATTTGAAAATGAAAGGCAAGGGCATGTTAAGCTATGTTGAATGCCCAAGGTCTCAAAGAGCAGTTTGGGTTGCATCAGCTGGCTTCTGAAGGCACCTGAAATCACTAGGAGTAAACTTCTTTTCAGAGTGACTGGAAGGCACAACTCAGTCTCCCAAGTCACCTTTTCACTTGGCTAAGCAGAACGTATTTAAATGGTGTGCCCTGCCCACAGTCTGAGATGAACACACGTACTGAAAGCCAGGAGCTGCATAGCTGCAATAAGCACAGCAGATTCCTTAAGGGACACACTCTAAGAACGGACTTACACTGTCACTACCAATTTAGCCCATCTGGGAGAACAGAGTGAGATTAGGGAGCAACAGGAAAGTGGCTCCATTAGAACTATCCAGGCAATTGGCAATGGCTACTCCATGGCTGTGAACTGGTTATGAATTAATAAAAACAATTAAGATAATGAATGATAAAAGAGTTACACTTCGGGTTGAATTGCTTTCATATTGAATATGTCACTTGTGCTAAGGTTTAATTAAATGAAAAAAAGATTTGCAAACAAAAAGATCTACATACAGAGAAAACAAAAAGAAATCACAAAGGCCAGAAGCAAAATGTGCTACGTCCTCTGCATTATTCACTGGGCTCAGGAGCACAGTGATTAATGTATTAATGTTCTCCTGGCCAGTCCCTGAAAGCATCTGCATACACTATCATAGGACTAAAAGGATTTATGTAATGCTTTACTAGGCTTATATAGATAAGATGAGTACACTGTTTTCTCACCCAAATCCCTCTTTTCATAGGCATTGCATCTCTAAAAGCATATCTACAAAATGAACCCAATGCAACAGTAGAACTGCAAGTGGCCTCAGAAAATATTAACATCAATACTCAAGTCTGGAAAAGAGACATAATATTTTAGTAGATATCTTGAATTAATAAATTTATAGCTTAGAAATACTGTAACTCCCACCAATATTATACATTAAATCTATTATTTTCTATTTTATTCTGAATTTCTAAGTATCAATTACTGTGCTTTATGTAAAATAGTCTTGAAAAATAAACATATTAATTTAGATTCTCTTTTAACTTTCCTAACATCCTTGAAAAATGTTCAGTGTGTAAGTGTTGGCATAATCTAGCTTTATGTTTCTAAACTGAACAATAAATGAAATGGGTTGCTCATTGGACTCTTTATAGTGAATTTTGTTTGTTCCAAAGTGAGACATATTGAACAAATATAATTCCTTGAAAATAGCTACTGCAGCCAATGCAGCATGGATGAGCTTAGGATTCAAGCTGGAATAGGCAAAAGCACAAAAGACTGGGATGTTCAGAAGTACTAGGACTCTGTTTAGGAGAGGAAATTAAAATAGCTAGGGCTTTTTGCTTAGCTAAAGCCAAGACTTAGAAAGGACATACATTGTCTCTAAGAAAAAAAAAACAAACACAAAAAAACCAACCCCCTAATAAAAAGAATAAAAGAAAGAAAAAAAATAATTGAAGGGCTACATTTTGAACTAATAGAGACTATTTTTGTCTGGACACAGCCTTCAGATGTGAGTAAGGGGAGCAAAACTCTTATAATGAGTTTAATCAGGTCATTAAAATGGCCATGTAATATAATTACAGACAAAGCAGGATCAGCAAGTCCTCTTCTACAGCAAGGAAGTGCAATCTTCTGCCACAGAGTTGTTCTTTGGGTTAGCACTTCAGCACTAAACATATGCTGAAGCTTCACTGATTTCCTGGAACGTTTACAATCTCCGTTGCCTACCAGGGCAGTCAGTCAGGGAGTATTTGAAGCTTCAGGCTAATGAATGAGATAGCTGCTGCATCTTTTTTTGTAGAAGCTGTGCGTTGCCAGAGTGCTGGGAAGCAACTTGATTGTTGTTACTGCTTAAATACTAAATGCTTTTGTTAGGAGAAAGTAAAGGTCAGATGCACTGATTTGTTTTGCATTTTCCCAAAATTTTAGTATTTTTATTTCCTCCTTTATTTGTATTTTGCCCCAAATATGATAAATAGATATATTGCTAAATTTCTTTTTACTGTGCCATTTCCCATCAGCTCGAAGAAAAGAGCAAAATGGATGGTACTGCAGCAGTATTATAAAGATACATACAATGGAGTAAAATGGAGAACGAGAATGAGTAGGGCCTTATGATTGATGAAGGTAATGTTTAAATTTAATGTTAGTATTACAATAGAATTCTCTCTAAGTACTTCACCAAAGCATACAGAACATGCACACACCAATACAACTCTGCAATTAATTTGCGCTGTGTTCATTCCAGGGCCACCAAGTGCCTGGGTTTCCTTGGTCACTCTTTCTTCCTCCTGTAACTGAGTCCTTCCTGCCTGTGAAGTTTATTGACCCAGCTTCCCAGTGATGCCAAATGCAATGTCTTCTCCCACAGAGTCTGTTCAGATCAACTCCGAGTCTCATCCAGAATAAAAATGACTTCACCATAAGTGACTGACATTGCTCAGCTCATGGCCAGCATATGCCTGAGCCGCACACCCCATCCTGTGCCAGAGCACAGCGATTCACTCTCTTTACCCCTATCAGTGACCAGAGGCATGCTGTGATTTAAGGCTGTGCATGTGCTGTACAGCTTATTCTCACATCTGACTCCCAATGAATCTGTAATGCCCACTGCACTGAACATGAGGTGGATATAATAGGCTTTTCAACAGATTGTGTATGTGCTGATTAGTGCTTTGCTGAATTGTGATTTTACACCAATTATTTTGCTACTGAATTTTTCAAATGTCCATCATGGTTTTCCATGTTCCTAGTTAGGCAAAGATGACAACTTTCTGGCATCAAAGGATGACTCTTTCAATTAGATCACAGTAATTATTATATTAATCAAGATGAACTATAATAGTCCTGTTTTATGTAGCACACCAGTACGTACGAAATAAACATTAGTTAAGAAACTATGAGCTCACTTCTGTAACCTGCAAACTTATTCAAGGTCATTGTCCTTCACAGATGTTTAGACCAACAAAACTGCCTGTCAGGAATAAGGATTTACAGTATGACCGATAACTAAAACCTGATTGTTTGCTTCTGTTGCAGAATGGAGTAAGTGATAAGTTTATGATTACACCTATGCTGGATACACTTCTATAATTCCAACATGAAACAAAACAATGGAAAATAACCTGATTTTCAAGTGCATTATATCAGGATACCACAATGTTACACTGTTATATAGGATATAAGTTACATTAGATGTTTTATATTTTCATTGCAATTTAACATATATAAAGATACCCATAGTGAGAAAATAAAGAGAATGAAAACCGGATTATGATTTGTATACTACTACTTTCATCATTTAGAGGAGTTACATGTTACATATATATATTATAGCATGCATTTCATCTTAGCTTAGCTTTTTAAGGAATGATTAAAAAAACTCGACTCCTTACAGAGTGAAAACTCAGTCGTAAAATTGAGGTTATATTAGTTTTAAAAAAGAAATAATCCAACCATTTCATTTTTCTACTTGTTTTAGTTAATCTTTCTCCAATCAAATGGGCAAGAAAACAGGCACAGGCTGTCAGAAGTTGAAATTGGCAGAAACTAAAAAGACTCAAGTGCCTCTAAGTTTCCTTTTGAATTTCATTAAAAGATCAGAAAAATATGGCAGGAATTTTATAACACTGATTTTGAACAGGGTACACTTTCTTCTACTTTAATTTTGCTTATTTAATCATGTTTAACTATCAAAGTAATGATATACTTAAGTGTAAGTTCCTGAATAGTGTGTTTCCTCAGTTGCTGGTGAAATACCTTCTATTCAGAATACTATTTTTTAGTACATGTAAAAAAATACATTCCATTATTTTTATACATGGATGTGTTCTATTTTCCTCATTTCCTCCTGTGTTCCATTTAATTTTATGTGTAAAAATGTTACTCTCTTGCTTGCTTGACTTAATTTCACTTCATTTATTACAGAGGTGAATGTGCTAGAAAAGTTTTGTAGGGTTGTTCTTGGGTTCTTTTTTTTTCAGAAAACCACCATTTTCCACACCTAGAGTATAGGACAAAGACCTAAGAGCACATGTACTCTAAGCTCAGTTCTGAGATGAACTCCTTTTGTGGTCCTGCACTAGTCATTTAGTGAGAGGTGATGGAATTAGTCAACCTGAACAGAGCATGCACTGTAAGCTGCTTCAGTACTAGGGAGATCCCCAAGAAGTATTCCGTCTCAGAGACTACTTCTGAGAGCTAATTTCCTTCCCTATTTTCTGTCTCAAGAAGGAAATTGTTTTGATGCTCCAGTAACAGCAAACCATGACATCTCTGGTTTCGATTCAGCTGAGCATCAGCCCAGGGAACAGTCCCTCACAGGCAAGGAGACACTGCTGAGCTGCCCTCTCCAACACTAGGACAGCTCTCCATCTCCTGAACAAGAATATGAGTTTGCTAATGTTGTTTTTCCTCGTTGGTTTTCATCAGCTTTCTAATCCCAAATGGAGAATAATACTAAATGGTGTGGAAGGGAAATTACGGGTATGGAGGGTAAATTTATATCTGCATATCTCCAAGAAAATTTTAAGAGTTTAATATCAGAGCTAAACATTTTCCTTGCACTTGCCATTTTAAGGTTTCTTTCTTTAGGAATACTCTACTGTTCTCTCTACCTGGTTCTGTAACACTGGCAGGAAGTGGTTCAAAAAACTGTACTTCTTTGATAGAAATAATCTGGATCCACAGACTTCAAGTTTGCAGTATTGCAAAGAGACGTAATTGGCCATTCATATTTCATTGTTTTTAACAAAGGGTTCTTTCCACTTTTAGGAGAGGAGCAATAACTCTGTAACTTGTTCATAAACCAGTAAAGTGCAAAACATAGAAGAAAATACTGCATTTTTATAGAAAATGACACTTTTAAGAAATATATGTATGCTACCTTGGAATACAGGTATTGAGCTCAATTTCAGCAATGAAAAACAAGACAGTATGGTGTATAACTGAAAGCTCAGCAAAAATCATCCTATCCAAACCACATCTTTAATAGTGACACACAGAAGACCACAGAAAAGGGAAAAAAAAAAAAAAAAAAGCAGGAGAACATTTTTAACTAGAACACTTAATGTGGCTATTAATTACATTTAATTGTAAACAACTTAGTGGGAAAAAAAGCATTAATATCACCTCTTAATTTAGAAAATTAATACTGCTTTCAGTTAGAGGTAGTATTAACATAAATGTGAAGACAATTTGCTTCAGAACCCACATTAACATTGCTTAAATGGCATTAAGCCAGCATCTCACAAATGCCTTGAACAAATAATAGGATCTCAGCACTGCAGCACATCCTGCTATAATGCACAATAAACTACATTGCTATGCATCACTGCCAACCTCCAGCATATGACAATAATATAACCTGAGCAACAAAAAACAATCAAGACCTTTCTATTCTGAGAGCAATTTAAAAAAAAACTGTGAAAGAAAAATAGCAACATGGATGGGAACACTCACTATATATCCTTTCCTATTCTGATGATGCTCAGAGCTTTTATTTGGATGAAATGCACTGGGTGCTGCACTATGAACGGCCTCATTAATATGGACTCTAATGAATATATACAATTTTAAATTGACAATTATCCCTTTGAAGTCCATAGGATGACTTACATTTTATTAAGTATATTAAATCACCTGCAGCAAGAAGAAAGAAACAGGGGAAGATTCCTAACTGCTTGGCTACTGAGATTCAGAAATCCCTCAGTAACCAAAATAGAGAAGAAAAACAAAACAGGCCACAGGACTCACCCTATGGCACAAACTCAATCCCGTCCGCTTCCATCTTTCTGCCCATAGACTTCTGGCAGGGGGATTACTTTCTCTCAAATATCACTAGTTTTCTATATTTGGTGTAAAAATTCATCATGCTGGAACAAAGCATGCAGGTGACGATAATGTGTGGAAGATTAATAGAGATGACAGGCTACCATCCTTAGGGGAAATAAAATTGCTGTTGCACAGTCTGTTTTCTGTTTCTTCTTCTACATGGAGAAATAAAACATAGGTACTCCTTAAAAGCACACACTGCCTAAAAAAATATGGTGTAGCACATAATGCTTATATATTTAATCTTTAAATGAAAGATGTAAAATAAATTGGACCACCACTCTAGGTGAGACCGCCTCCAAGAAAGACCCACCACCATCGTAGGTGACCTTTCGGGTTTGGTTGGGGATGGTCTGAAAACTGTCTGTGGGGTAAAAGCCAGCAGGAAGTCTGGCCAACATCAGACTAGGCCAGTGTGAGAAACACAGAGTAATAAGGAATAACTGAGAGCATTTTCCATCAGAGAGTTATTTTCTATATAGTTAAGTACTGACAAGGGGCTACAGTACTTTCCAATAGACTACAATTATTCTTTATGTTATGTGCAGTAAGATGATGCATTCTTGTTTCTTTTAAAAAGCGTTTCCTACAAAATATTGTAATAGCAAAAGTATAGTGATTTGTTTAAGAAAATCTGCATTTGGTAATGAAAACACGTAGGTTTCCCATAGCATCATAGAACCTGGGTAGTGCTGGGTATGGCCTGGTTGAGGAAACCTCTTTTTCCAGAGGTTGTTAGGAGAAAAGCTTGTAACTGATATATTATTTGAAAGTTAAAACCAGTTTGTAGAGCTGATGAATGCAGCCAAACCTCTGCACTGAAAATTAATGAAATAGAGTAATCCTAAGTAGGTCAGTTATTGATCCTGTAACAATTAGTCATGCATTCAATTATAACTTCTTTTTGGACTCTCACCTTCTGAACCCACAGGGAACTGAGTTTTGTTCAGGGCCAGACACAGACACCAGCACAGCCCACAGACACTGCCAGATCCAGCTGGAGGTCTGGCAATGAAGGTGCTGCCTGCCCTGAGGAGGCAGAAGGAGCTGCCTGCAGCTGCAAGGGATGGACAACTGCCCACTCAAACAACCCTGTGTGTTATCTTTACTCCTGCATTAAGCCCTAGAGTTCTTTGGGGAGAAAAACTGGAAGGGACGGTTATGAAAATAAGCACTGGTATGACCACAGTATTATCCACCATTGCATCCATCCTCCATGGACTTTAAAAACACTCCAAAGGTCACTTCTGCCCTTTATCCTCCATTCTTCTTCTCATCCAAATGCAACTAAATTGTGCCTTGGGGTCACAGAAGAGAATGCCACTGAGGGGAAGTCCCATGGACTTTGCAGAGCTGCTGTGTCCCACAGTGATGGATATCTCAAAATCCTCCCTTTGAAATGGATGTGAAAGGAAGCAGCCTCAGTCCAACTCTTCCCCTCTCCCTCTCCCTCTCCCTCTCCCTCTCCTCAGCAACACCCCAAGGGACAATCTGGTGAAATGCAGACTCAGCTGGTGTAGGTCTGGATCTAGTTTAAGTTGGATATAATGCCACACTGGCAAAACTGGAGTACGTACAAACACAAACAGGAGAAGTCTCCATGTCACAGCATACTAGGTGGGCTTACAGATTCAGGGCTCTGCCACCCAAGACTTTTTGTGATGCTACTTTCCAGCAGAAAATGCCATTACATTTTTGTTGAGAAGTTTATCTTCCTTTGAGAAGTGAATGGATCCATACTTGAAAGGTCTGGAAATTAATATTCCTCTTTTTTCTTAAAGGCAAAATCCAGTTACCTTCTAAGCACTTAGAAAGTCTGATAGTTAATTGCTGAGAAGGTCACAGCAATTTAAATACTTAAAGGATAAAAAACCTCTGCTTAAATGGCTAACCTTTCTTAAGCGGTTTCTTAAATTGCCTGAAAGTTATCTGATCAGTAGAAGTGCCAGGAAAAAGGAAACAACATACCAAACTGCACAAGCAATAATTAATGAAATCCCACTTGCAGCAATTTTCAGCACAAATATTATGTTCCTGGGCTCACTAAGAGCAGGCTGGACAAAGGAAAAGCCTCCTTTAGTCACCACAGGGCTCAGCACATTTCAGTTTTCTAGAAGCATTCTACAGAAAAGGAAATGCCACCAATAGTTAAAAAAACCCCACAAAAAACAACCTAGGGAAAAAAAAAAAAAAAAAAAAAGAAAAAAGAAAATGGACATTATTGCCCATATTGAGTTGCATACACAAATGCTACCATAACACGTCAGGAATGGAGTAGATTTTGGTTTGAAAGGCTCTGATTTACGGACATGAAGTAGACCTGTGTAAATAGTCTGCAATGAGTATTTAATTTACTGAGTTTTGACCTTTGCTTTTTCCTCCCAAAGTAACTAGCAGCAGAGTTTTTGATGTCAATGCCTTTTACATGAGATTAAACAGTGAGCTGAATTTCCCTCGTGTTTATTGACCACAATGTTTTTTCACTTCCCTCAGTCCATGAGCATTTTAGGCACAGAGAATGAGGAAAAGTGAACTATCAAAAGTATTTCTATGTGTGATTCTAAAATCTCCTAGCAAAACTTGCTTATTTAAATAGTAAATAACCTACTAGAAAAGGGATGACTATAGAAGACCAATTCATCCATCTTGTGCCTGCCTCCCTGGTTCACTGTTTAAATAAATACCTAGCATATCTTTGCCAAGCACCCTGCCTTGTACCCTTGATTCCTAAATCCATGTACTCTCAGGGAGACATCAGAACTCTTAGTTCCTCTTGACATGGCTGGAGTGCCATCAGCTTTCTGGAAATTAAGTGAACAGGACCCACAGTCATTAATTCTTCTCAGTTTATTTTTAAGTTATGTTCTAACTAGTTACTTTTAAAAGGTAAACCCTTCTTTTTACACCACATGAACATTCTTACCATACTCACTTCTAAGCTCGTGACCCCATATTTCTCATGCTGCACACTTCTTTTTGTTCTTAATGAATTCAACTGACTTGAAGATCTAATACAAAGTGTTACAGAAAATGCAAGGGAAATGATAGAACAGGCCCAGTGCTGCAATGGACAGGTCAATAAACCTGTTGGATAATCCATGGGATGGGAGAAGATGATGACGCTAAAGTCCACCTGGCAGACTTGCATTAGAAGAAAAATTGATCAGCAGAGGAAAAACAAAGAATGGGGTCTTCTGACCTAAGCATGCCTGTGGTTTTAGAGGAGCCTTCTCTGAAGTTTATCCCTTTATTACAACACGTTTCAAACCACCAGAAAAGGAGAGTCAGAAGAGCATGACTCAGCCTTTAACCATGGCTGGGAAGACATGGCATATCAAACCACTTCCAATATAAATACTGGATATTGTGGCATGAAAATATTTCTCAGACAGAAATATATCTCAGTATATACCAACAGACATTAAAAATCTCTTTACCCACCTCCTGTTTAGAGGGAATGTAAAAATTCAGTAAAACATCAGACGAATACTCTGATTTAGTGGAAAATATAATGACTTTATCCATATTGCTCAGCCTGAGAAGATAGTATAAAATCTGATGCATGTTTGAGAAGAACAATTGTTCAAGACTAAAGCAAGCAGAAAAATGTTTAATTCACAAGAACGGTTTATGAGCTATGTTCCCAAACAAGCTGGGTGTTCTTTGATAGTTCTTTCTCATTGTTGCATTTAGGCAAAAATAAATGAATTGAGCATTTTATAACAACTTAGAAGTTTCTAGAATGAGCATGTGTGGCCAGGAACCAACGTGTGCTTTCTGTCTATCAAGAAACTGAAATTGAAAATATGGAAGAGCTCATTAGTGGGACAGGCCCAGGTCAGAAGACAACACTTCTGACAGGGCTTTGATGTTTATTTGAATATTCTGGTTTTGTGAAATGGTGCTTCATACCTATTGAATTACATGACTTCAAGCCATCATCTGTCACTTCATCTTTCCAGAATTTCCCAGTGTGATTTTCATGGCACTGCAGATTGGTTGGGAGGCTGCAGGCAACTGTTGGACTGGCTACCCGTTCCTCACCAATCAAGCAAGGGCCACTCTATCTCTTTTCTGAAACAATTCTTGGGAGAAAAAGCTGGATTCTCATGTGGAATATTATGCTTTAAAAGGCAATTTTCTATGTGCTTCCTCAGTGAAAGTATAAATTCTGTAAACTATTGCTTCCTGTATGCGCTTTGGAAGATAGTACCCTCCGGCCAGGCAGAGGAGAGACAGCAGGAGAAAGATGCAGTGGCTGCTGCCAGTCCCCAGTGACCACTGTGACTGCTTTAACTGACATTATGCTTATTGATGCCAGGGTTTGCTAATGAGAACACTGTGTGCATATGAAAAAACATTGAATTGTGCTTCCTAACACTGGCAGTGTTAGCCACAGCACCCTCTTTACTGGCTTCCTCTGGAAATCAAGATTGACAGCCTGTGAGAATTTGGCACCATGCCTCTTCTTCAAAGCCCTAGGCTGCCAAAGCCCAGTGATTAGCAAAAAGGGCTTTCAAGCACAACGAGGAAGGACACAGTAAATAAGACAACTGCTGTGTACACAGTAGCAATGCTGGTGGCTTGAAATGAATACTACTGAATAGCTGGCAGAATGTTTAGGAGACTCAGAAGTTCTGTCTAGCAGCAAAACTGGGGATGGAAAAAACACTGAGAAATTTCAGAACCAGATATTAAAGCAATTCTGTTTAAATATCCACGTGTGAAAAAAAAAGGCATTTATAGCAGATATCGGAGGAACAATAAAGATTTAGAAATTTCACATTGCATTCCAGCTAAACTGCTTCTGAGTTAGAACTTTTTAAGGAACAAAGGTATGTCCAGGAAAGAACAAAAATTACATCCATGCAGAAGAAATTCAGACACATTTAAGAAATCAGGAGTTGACTAGTCACAGAAGTAACATTAACCTTCTCACTGTTGAGGTCCACAACTACACCCATATACCAAAAGCCATATTACACACGATAGGTAATTACCCAGGCAGTACAAAGAATGTAACACAGAATGTGCTGGGCCACACCAGTGGATATGTGAACATAAAAAGGTAGAAAGTAAGTGTGTGCTAAGGTCCAAGTTCATAGTACAGGGCAGGTGAGCTATCCTAGAGCACTTTAAATGGTACTAGACAACCATGCTTAAGCACATCAACACTCAATGCTGTCCAGAAAGCAATTCAGTTTGCCTTAAGTAAGACATCTGAATTTAGTCAGATGAAAAGATCGTTTGATGAGTATCCCAGTGATGGTGCTCATTAAATCTCCACTGATTCCAACAGGAGTTTATGTGCTTCATTTCCATGTAGGCACCTACATTTGTACATCTTAACCACGAGCTGTATTCACCCACCAGCATGGATTTAGATGAGATGGCCAAAGGTTTGTGTGGTCAGTGGCAGTGCAAAAGATGGACTGGTGAAAGTAGAGCAGGAACTGATACAAAAAACACTGCCAAGGCTTGTATGGTCTTGGCAAACAGGGATGATTTTTCTTTTTTTCCCAAATTACACATTATTCAATCTTCAGTAGACAGTATTCTTTTACATGGATGAAATCCACATGCTTCACTATACGGGAGGACATTTTTTCATAAAAAAACCCAAAAATCTATGTTGTACAATGTTAGAGATAACACTGTATCTGTATTACCTTATTTCCATTTACTGTGGCTACATATGTTGGTCATGATACTTCTTTGGAAAGTTTATCTTTGGGAAATGATGTTATTAAGGAGCTGATTATTTTCCGTTTTCAGGAACACTTTTGGTTTCTGAGTTCACATACAAATTCAAAAGACAATTGCATGCTGTTCTGCAGAATATTTCATACAATGTTGCAATCTGCATATCCTCTAGAAAAATGTCACTTTAGCCCATATTTCAGCATTCTCTTTATATCATGTTGCACAAAATACTTGGTGGTGTTATTTTTACAAAAGCTTTTTGGTAAGTCTTTGTTATCTGTGTCAAAACTAACTTGAAATGTAATATTTAAAAACTGTTCACCTGAACCAATAGTCTTCGAGAAACATGTTTATGAAATTCCTAAGTAGAATGCTCCAACTACTGTTTACATTATATTCATATTAAAAAGATTTTGGAACAACAGAAAAATAAGGGCCAGTGAAACAACCAGGAATGGAGGGGCAATAAGAACATATTTCATTGTGTAAGACAGTGAAAGTTAAAACAAGATATAATATGATAATAAGATATAATTATGTAATAGCCGCAATGTGAGATTTATTATGTGCTTTTACACATGAACATAACCGATAACAGCCAAGTCGCCTATTTTTTTATTTTTAGATGAAAATTTAGAAAACTACAAACTGCAATCTAGCATTTACAAACTCATATTCTTACTCATCTCAGTAACTTTGATCTTAATGTCTGATTAAGGTATGAAAAAATTACTATTGTTTTTGTACAGAACCCACATCTTTCCCAGGCTCAATATAGAAGTTTTCTCCAGTGATGACACTATAGCCTGTCAAAAATTCATCCCACCTAAACCTCTTAACGAGATTTCAGTACAAATATGAGCACATTAAAAACTATCTAATGGCAAAAAGGAGTGGGAAAACACTCTGGAAATCATGATAATTTAATTATATAAGAATAGGGTGAAAAACTGAAACCCATACTACTGATTTTTTTCATACACAGAATCTGAGACTATAGAGATTTCCCACAACAGTATTTGGGCAGTGGCAGCAGAATACAAGTAAGTGATGTCTGAGATTTTCTTCTGCTCAACCCCATCCAAAGCCACTGAAGAAGCTCCCTGACCATATCTAGATTTTATTTCAATGTGGGCTCAAATTCAGTCTCAAGCTCCAGCATATACCTGTGAAATCTTTGGAGTTTGAGAAAGTGAAAATATTATGCTCTTGATGTCCTTGAGGATAGACATAAACATCTAGGCTGGATGTTGCAAGCTCAGGTATCTTTATGCCTGATCAATTTAAGTCTGCATTTATATTATAGAATCACAGCAGCACAGAATGGCTGGGGTTGGAAGGGATGGTCAAAACCCATGTAGTTCTAACACTTCTGCTTTGGGCAGGGACATCTTACACCAGATCAGGTTGCTCATCCAACCTGACCCTGAACACTTCCAGGGATGGGGCATCCAAAATTTCTCCAGGCAACTTGTTCCACTGTGTCACCACCCACTTCATAAAAAATATCTTCCTTATGTCCAAAGTAAACCAGTCTTCCTTCAGTTTAAAGCCAGTGCCCCTTGTCCTGTCACTGCAAATCCAGGCAAAAAGTATTTCTCCATCTTTCTAATAAGCCCCCTTCATATATGGAAAGGCCACAACAAAATGGTCTCACTGGAGCCTTTTCTCCTCCAGGTTGAACAACTACAACCATCTCAGGCACTCTTCACAGGAGGTGTTCCAGCCCTCTGATCATCTTTGTGGTCCTCCTCTGGACCCGCTTCAACAGATACATGTTTTTCCTGTGCTGAGGACTCCAGAGCTCAACACACCATGTGACATGCCACCAGAGTGGTGTAGATGTCCAGAATCACCTCCCTTGACCTGCTGGCCACACTTCTTATGCAGCCCAGGGCATGACTGGTTTTCTGAGCTGCAAGCACACATTGACAGCTCATGTCCAATTTTTCATCCATATATTTCACTATACTTTGCAGTGATATCATATACCATTGTCAGGCCAAAGACGCAGCTTGAACTCATGAAAATATGATGGTGTGTATGCTGAAGTAGTATTCACACGACCCAAGTATTCGGTTTATTTAGCTAAATGATAAGACTGATGTCCCTTGGGCTATAGCCAGTGGAGACTCAGTTTCTCCTGGAAGATGGCACAATGCAGCAGTACACTTGTGGTGACGTGAATAACAATGCATGGAACAAAGTGAAGTTTCCCCTGCTTTTATGCCTGAGATTCTTCAAACTTCAGAGACATTCGTATCCTTTGACTCTTGCTGAATTTAGGGTTGGGCCCACACTGAGGACTGTGCAGGTGCAGAAAGAATAAACATCTAAAGGGTTAGAAATTGTCCAGATCTACTAAGCAAAACTTCCCCGAACTGAGAACACAGTAATAAATAGGATAGAAATAAAATTCTACATTAAAAAATATGACAAAGACATGTAAGTCATTACAAGCAGCTCAAAAATCCAATTAATGACTATATCAATCCAGACATCAAAGTCATCTAAAGAAAGGAGAAAAAAATAAACAACACAGAAGTATCACCTTATGTGTAGTCTCAGCAATTTTGTTTTTATCCCCTGAGATGACAAAAGCTGACAGGATAATCTCTAATATTTCAAATCACTCAGATACACTCCTATCAGTCCAGAAACACATTAATCTTCTTAATGACACTCAACTGTGGCCTATTCAACATATAATGAATGACTTTTCTGTATTTAAAATTAAAATGAGAGCATACATCACAAATCATTCACAGAAATAAAGGAACAAACTATGACAAATATATCATAGTGTATAGAAGAAGTCCCAGTTTTTCATGCACCATAATACTTGAGTCTTCAAGCAATGATGCTTCCTTGAAGCCTATAAACCCTTTTCTTTAACTTACAGAAAATGAAAGAAATAAATCAAACTCAAGATATGGGAACCCGTTAGACTTGGTATCACCTGTCACAGCTTTGTTGCAACTCTTATCTAGACATATTCTTTCATAGAATTTCTTTCTGGTATCAGGAATCTTTTCTAATATTTGCCTGCAATATTCCTGCCACACTTTTAGTTCCATAGATATAATCTATTCCTAAGACAAAAGATTATTTTTTTTTCCTAATGACATTTCTTGATACAATGCAACAAGATATCCGCACAAATAGCTTACCAAAATTTAATTAGGCATGCTGAATGGAAAAGCATAACATATGCTTCTATGCTAGCTAATTTATTCTGAAGGGTCATTTGATCTTGTATTTCATGGTATAAGGTGATAACTTATGTGTGATAGAAAGAAATTCTCTCCTTAATCATATTAACTTTTTCAATTACCCAAGAATATTATTTGCCCCTATTTCTCCCCTCATAATTTTCTAAAACACTGAATACTATTTCCAGAGTCAGGAAATAACACCAGATGAGTTAATAATTCAGTGTAATATGTCAACTCCTGGATTTCAGTGGTGTACTACGTTGTACAAATAGCATAATACAAAATGTGAAAATTTGCCCTTATTGCTATGCAACATGAGGAAATTTTATAGTTGAGACATGGATGAGACCAGTTTGGAAACAAACATCCACACAACAAATAATACGGTCTGTGATCCATCATAAGCCCTTTCTCACTGAAGCCCACGTGAAAAAAAGCAACTTTGTTTATACAGAAAGTTTTATTGCTGCATTCTTATGATACATATTTAAAATCCTTTCATGCATTTAAGATTCTAGACTATCCCCTTCATGATTAGATTGCCAGAATACATTTGAAATATATTTCTGTGTATGTATTAGGCCAAAATTCCATATAGTCCCGATAATGAGAGACATTCACTATACTTGAAGTTCTGCATATGTGCTCCCAGTCATGTATGAACAGTTTAAATCTATTTGAGAACAGATTTTGCAATCTTGTTTATAAACTATTCCAACAATTAATACTCATACACATCAATGCAACAAATGTAAACATTTTAAATTAACCATGAATTTGCATTAAAATTATTGTATCTGAATATCACAGAATTGTAGAATCATAGAATGGTAGGGGTTGGAAGGGACCTCTGGAGATAATTATTGAGTCCAACCCCCTTGCCAGTGTAGGAACACCTGCAGGAACAGGCAGGCCACACAGGCACAGATTCATGAGGGTCTTGAAAGACTCTAGAGAAGGAGACTTTCAATATATATCTTTTATAATAACACATATAGATAATATTGTATATCTGGCAGATTAAGCATGAAAGTAATAAATGGTAAACCCCAAAGAAAAAAAATAAATTAGCAGTTACCCTTTTTGAAATTCATTTAAAACCCCATAATTTGTTAGTTCATTCTCTGTATTATTTTTATTTTCATGCAGAATATACAATAATAATATTCCACCTAAATACCTCAACATAAAAAGCCATCACTATTAGTACAGGTGTTATTCCAGTGAGTATGGCTGCCACCATAATGTGAAAAAGCACCAACAGCAACCGCATACAACTACTCCCTGGGACACCATATATTCCTTACTGTGTATGTGGTAAGTTAGGTAATTTTGTGGGTGTCCTTCCAATTGCACTGACGTTTCTAGCTTTGCTACCAAATAAATTTGAAAAAGATAGGATGATTAATTTTACTTCCACATGCAGAAGATTCTATTAGATGTGGTTTTCTTCAACAAATCAAAAAGCTACTTGGAAATTCTTGGAACACTTATATGCATAATATAACCTGAATGCTCATGAAATCTCCTTCATGTCGCACGTTATCTTTGGATAATTAGTTGAGTGCCCCAACTAGCTGAGATCTGCAGAACTGTCAATATTTTCACTGCAAATCACAGAACAATTCAAGGTACAAAAAACAGTTAGTCTGGCATTTGGCGTAGCTGGTTTTGTATTCTTAAGAAAAAATTTTGGACTGTGTACTTGATGATATAATATTATATATTCATCATATTCAGTAAATGTTCCCCTGTTTCAGTACATGTTCTTCAATTCTGTTGGAATTGTTTAATGAATTTAGAGCAGACTGTTGCCCTCAATCTCTCCTTCCTTTCTCACTCACACTATGGCTTTTTTTATTTGTTTCTTTGTTTGTTTTTTAATTTTGGCCAAAGTTTACTGTAGGATATGTGTCCTCCAGTGAAAGGGAGAGTTTATGAGTTCTGTTTCATAAACTTATTTAGATTGAAACATCCATTAAATATTTTCTATGAATTCAAAGTTGAACACAGGAGGAGTCTTGTGTTCTGAAGCTATAGGGATATAACACATTAAGAAAATTTCTGATTCAGACAAAAAAAAAATAAAAGCTGAATGGCTAGTTCCTCCCTAAAAAGCTGAAGAAAGGTGGATTCTCAAGAGAAAAGTTTTGATGTACGCTTTCATCTCTTATTTCTAGAACTTGGAACAGAATTGGCTTCCTCCAAGAGAAACAGGAATTTTGAATAGTCTCATTCCTTCAGTGTCTGTGGGATCAGGAAAAGCCAGTATCCATCTCACTTCTAGCTCCGCAAAAGTCAAGTGTGGAGCCTAAGCTATTTATGTAAGTCAGCAAAGGCAGTGAGGTTCATCTCATGTATCTAGGAGATGTAAATGTCCAAAGAAGGAACAGTTTTATGGAGGAAGCTGACATTTGCTATACAGATGACCTACACAGTAATTTGCATTAGAGAGGTAAAGAATGTCCTTTTGTACATTCTGTGATATTTAGAAGAAAGACTTCACAAGTGAGAATTTATCCATCTTTTTGTGTGGTAGTGCTGGGTAGCAGCCAGGACAAGTACACCACTGATACCAGCACAGTGGTGAAGTACTAAGGCCTGAACAATAGGTCCTGAACAAAAACTGAACTCCAGATGAACCTCACAACCAAATGCTGTCTTGCACAAGCAATGCAATCTTTATCTATTTTATTGTTCTAACATGAATATATATGTAGATGCCAATTTATAAAGATTTATTGTAACGCTTATCGCATAACAGTAACCAACCTTTTGTTGTTACAAGGCTGTGAAACCAGACCTCCAGCCTTTCTGAGAAATTAAAAAAGCCCAAATAGACCAAGAAACTCCCTTGGTTCCTCCTCAAGCCCAGGCCATGCTTTGAGTGGAATCCAAAAGGAGAATGAAACCAGACATTTCCACACTTTAAATTATGTGAGCTTGTTTATTGAACTATATAAAAGCTGGACTCTCTTGAAGTGACTTTGGAGACCTCACCTACAAGTGGACGCACTGCACTAGACCTCCCAATTGCTGGGAAAGACTCTCCAAATCCTTGCTGCAACTGTGACTCCCCAGTGACCATGGGTCTGGATGATGGTAACGTATTAATGGCAATTGGTGATGTATCTTTCTTAATCACTACAGCTAACCTTAGGAAGCAATGATTAGGTGCATTACCTTGTTTTCCTTTATTCTTGCTGTATCATTTTACTTACTATTTTATTGCTTTAAACTCAAGTAAAGATAAACTCACTTCTATAACTTGCTGCCTGTGTCCTTTGTGCTGACCCTGTCCATTGATAAAACAAGTGGAAAACTCATGTTAGGAAATTTCTCCCACCAAACTGTCTGTTGTATCTAATAAGCATTATCCATCTACATTATTAATTAAAGATTGTATATAATCTAGTGTATAATGCAGTGTGAGATACCATTTTATTCCTTGCGATAGAAGCCTGCTTCATGGGAGCAGAAACCACATTTGCAGATTCATTACCTTGTTCTGCTTACATCACAAGAAATAGGAAAGAGAAGATGGCAGAAAACAGACATAACTAAAGGTAGCTATTTCTAGTACAGGAACACTAAAAGATGGGGATTTATATGATCTTCATTATAAATTATCTGGGGTTTGAATCATCAAGGAGACAAAGAAAAGATTTTGATTCAGAGGTTCAATATTGCATGATTTTTTACCATGGACATTTTAGCACCATGATTCAGCCTCCTACTTAAAAGTAGTTAAAAAAAAGAAGCTTCCTGTATTTCATTGTGTGACGATTGTATGAGGTTCATTTCTGTGGAGCGTGTTTTAGCAATTGTAGCCAAATCTTTGAAAGAGCAAATTCAAATATTAATTCTGTTAGCAACAGCTGACACCAGCAGTTTGTTACTTGAAAAAGTAAAACAGAATAATTTATTGTCAAAGTATTCGGAAGTACAAATTTGCTGCATTGATTTAAAGAAATCTGAAACATTATTTTTGGACTTAGATAGGTACCTATGGATCAATCCTCTTAAGAGACAGAGACTCACTATAATACTAGTGTTCCACTGGAGTTTGGAGTTGTATGAATGTTTAATTATGTTTTTAATCAAGGAAGTAAGGCTTGCTGGCTATTCCCTATATCTCCCTACCCTATAAACAGACCTCTGGAGAAGGATTAACAATATAATACAAAAGAAATATGTTTTTTCTTTCCTCTCATCACAGATAAATAGCATTTGGTAACAGACTTCTTTAATAAAACAGGGGATAAGTGGGACCTGTAGCTAGAAAGAAAAACAGAGCAGTTTGTTTTTTTTTTCCCCACACTTCAAAGAATGATTCTTAAGTGAATTCTTCAAAGTTTATAGATATCCCATAAATCACTCATGCTGGAGCACTAAAGAAGAAACACACAACATGCAGCCATTGACTTTCACAGCAAGGATTTGTAAGTACAGGAAGGGAGGACTTGCCTGTAAAGCCTAAATTCAGCAAAGCACTTGCACATCCATAAGCTAAAAAACATCCCAACCATGTTCCTATGTCTTCTAAACAGTGTATGAGGTCAAGGTCTGGTGTTAAGTGCCAAGGTAACTTCTAAAGACTTGGTTTCAAAGAAACTTCTTGATTAGCATGACAGGCAAAAGGTGACAGAAGATGGAGATCAGGGTAAGGCTTTGTGTGCATATTTTAATCACTAACTGCTACCACTCTCACCTCCTCCCCAGATTCTGTAAAAATAAAAATTCATTCTTTTTTTGGACAATAAATGGAGTTTATCTAATTTAAACCAATGGAATATCCCATTTTATAAATAGGTAAAACATCATACCAGGATAAAAAAGAACCTGAAAGCCCTGAGCACAACCACAGGTGTCTTTGGGACTGGGACATGTTGTGCAGGAATAACAGATCATTCAACTGAATTCAGAAAACTCTGAATTCAGTGCAATAACATGCCAGATTCATAGTGGATTGAATTCATGTTCATCTGCAATAAAAATAACAGAAATAAAAATTTTTAAAAAAAGGAAAACAGAAAAAAAAAAGAAAAAAGAAAGAAAAATCAATAATACCTTTTGCAACTGTAATATCATACCTTCTGATTTCATTGCATATTCAAAATAATGACTGCCCAGAGATGCACATGTGCCTTAATTTAGCTAGGTTTGATAAAATGGAAATGTATCTCATGCTCAAGTGTTCTTCAAAAGGAGCTCTTGTCAGAGAATATGTAAAAATATTTTGCTTTTTCAAGGAAGATGAAAGGAAGATGGGATTTTTTTGGTAATATATGGCTATAAACTCAAGTGAAATCTGTACAGATTTCCCTAAAGCTGTTATTGAGAAGCCACAAATTATTGCAGATTGCATAACAACTGTAGCATGATGAAGTTAAAGCTCTAAGGTTATACTGATGTTGGGTAGATAAATGAAAAAGGAATGCTACATTACAACAGTAATCAATCAGAAAAAAAATCCAGAGACTAATCAATGTCTCTGAATAAGAGAACATTAATCCCTGATGGAGATATTACAAACAAAATAATATCTAGCTTAACTATCTAAATTCCACTCACCATCTTTTCCTATTATGTTCATCATGGAATTGAATTTCAGAGGACTCCAAAGAGCTGTTGCTCTAGGTCTGATTTTTTTCATTATTCTATTTAATTGTGTGCACTGTAATTTAATTTACTGTAATGCTGCCTCTATTGTGGCAATGCAAAATTCCTTGTAACAGTACCCATTAAAGTATATTAAAAGTATTTATCATGATCCTCAAGAGTACAGATAATATTATGCATGGAAAACTGGGATTTAATGTAATTGCTACAAATAATTCAAAACAGTTCTTTTTGCATTTATCTATATGTAAAACAGGAAGAACAATAATCGTAAAACAAAACTCAGCGATATCAAACCTGGTCTTTATGAAGTCACAACAAATAAAATATTTTGGAATATAAATCACTGTTCTGAATAAGTGGAGATGGGAAAAAATCATGTGTGAATAGATCTACAGTACCCCAAATTGCTGTAAGCCAATGTGTTCTTTGATTTATAATGCCCTTGTCTCTCTTTTTTTTATAATCTTCCTCTCTCTCATGCATGAATGTGCTGCTTCCCCACATTATTGTTTTTTTTAAAAATTATTGTTTACTCCAAAGGCACTGACTCCAAAGTGTCAGGACTCACACTGACTATGCTTTTCAGGTTTTCAAATGCCATGTGCGAGAGAAGGCGATCTCCCAGTTGGCTGCATGGTGTCACAACCAAACCCTTTTGTCCAGATGAGGCACCAGAGTCCGCTCATGGAGAGCAGCAGCAACAGAACAGTGCCAACAAGCACCAAATGATTCTCTGGCTGTTGAAATCTGAATGACGTGAAATCAAGAAGAGCTTGGCACAGATCTGGATGTCAAACTCTGACTTTTGAGTGTCAAATTGGCACCATTACAGACGGGGGGATATTGCAGTTACTCAGCAGCTTGTTTCTAATGCATAATACATATGCACACAACTTTGCTTACTTTGCTGGGGTATTTAGAAAACCTTACAATACTCCACAAACAAAAAATGTAAATTGTTTTTCAGGTCAAAAATTTACTAAAAGCTTACAAGTTAGCAAAACAGAAAGCATGTAATCTTTCACTATTTCAGGTGATACATATTTTTCTTCACCAAGGGCTATCTTCCCACATTCCTATCTTTCACCACTTATTTGCTTTGCCTCCTTTAAAGTTCCATGGTTCTCCATCACTTTTAACTCAGAAGAGAAAGAATAAACCTGAAGCACTATCTCAACATTTTGCCCCTTGGAAGTAGTCTAATCTTGCAGAAAGAGAAGAATGTGTCCCACCTTTTTAAAAATAGCAGTGTAAGTCTTAAAAATGTCTTATCAGAGCTAAAAATATATGTCTGCTTTAACATTGGACGTGAGGGAGGCAATGAAGACTTAAAATCACCACTGTGTGATATTTGGAGATTGCATTTGAATTTCAACTGCTCACTACCAAGAGTGATTTATTCGTCACACTGGTTATTAGCAAAACTGCCACTGGCTTCAGAACTACAAGAACTGAGATACTGAGATACCAGATACTGAGAGCATTAGAGGAGATCTTATAGATTTCCTTAGGAGTTAGAGGAGATCATTCAAAATATTTTCAAAACGCATTTAAATTACAAACATTTTTAACACCTAAAAGAGTGTCCCACTTTCCTGAGTGTTTCAACCTACTTTTGCATGTAACCAACCTATGAACTTGAAATTTTCATCAGTAATTAATATAGATCAAGCTTTAGAAGGTATGGTAATTTCTAATTTTCTGCCACCTTTCCAATTTCAAATAAAAAACTTGTGTTCCTATTTTTCACGTGTATGCAGAAACCTGTCTTTGTTATATAATACCAAATAATTTCGTTTAAAAAGGCATATTAATAAGGTCCGAGGCTTCAGTCCAGTTCCCTTTAACATGCACACAAACTTGCACAAATTGTTTGATATTTACAGCTTTTTCCAAGAAATCACAGACCCAACAATTCCTGATAGCTAATTCTTGACTGTGATGGTAGGCCAGATCTTGCACCAGTGAAAACAAGCTCCAATATTGAGGAACAACAGCTATTTTGGAATCCACTTCTCTTTTCAGGAGGGGACACTGCATGTAGCTAAGTATTTAATTATATGAAAATAAGCTGCAGTAAATTGGGCTCTAGATATGATATTGTACTATTTGTTTTCCTAAATAACATGTAAAAACCCGCTGACACAAATCTGATGTCTTCACTCACAAATAACATTTTTTATAAAAGTGCAACTAAAAAATTTCCTGCTGCCATAAGGATAGGAACAGGTTGCTTACTGAGAGACAGAAAATACTTCCCTAGCGGGACAAAAAAGTCTTCTCCATATACTCCTACAGTGACATGGAAGAAGATCCAGAGAAGAACTGGAACCCAACTGGATAAGTCAAGAGGTGACCCCTCTGCCCAATCATCAGACCTAGACTCTGAAATCCAGGCCAGAGCTGACAGGCAGTATAAAGCACAAGCCACATCTCTAAGAGAAGAGAGTTTTCCAGGACTTGAGAGACTCAAGCAAAGAGGGACTCACTGTGGCAGAGACAAGTAGCTATAGTGCCTTGTAGACAGACAGGAAACGCTAATTTGGGGAGTTTGAGGACCTAGAACAATATTGACAACTTTCACTGGTATAAAGCATGGCTTGGTATTGATGCTTTTTCTTTACATGCTTCATGAAACTCTGAACAGAAAAAAAGGTGACACGCCATCTACATTTAGTACATGGAATGGTCTGGAAGCTTATTCAAGTATGTCTTGAGAATCATAGAACCACAGAATCATTACAGTTGGAAAAGACCTCTAAGATCATTGAGTCCAACCATCAACCCAACATCACCATGAGCACTAAACCATGTCCTGAAGTGCCATGTCTACACTTTTTCGGAACACCTCCAGGTATGGTGATTCCACTACTTCTCTGGGCAGAAAGTTCCAGTGCTTCACCACTCTTTCAGTAAAGAAGTTTTTCCCAACATCCAATCTAAACCTCTCCTGGTGCAACTTAAGCCCATTTCCTCTTGTCCCATCACATTACTTGGGAGAAAAGACCAACACCCACCTCACTGCAACCTCCTTTCAGGTATCTGTAGAGAGCAGTAAGGTCTCCCTTTGGCCTCCTCTCCTCCAGACCAAACAACCCCAGTTCCCTCAGCCTCTCCTCATAAGACTTGTTCTCCAGAGCCCTAACCAGCTTTGTTGCCCTTCTCTGGACATGCCCTAGCACCTCAACATCTTTCTAATATTGTAGCACCCAAAACTGAACACAGTACTCAAGCTGCAGCCTCACCAGTGCTGAGTACAGGGGCACAATCACTTCCCTACTCCTGCGGGACACACGATGTTTGATACAGGCCAGGATGCTGTTGGCCTTCTTGGCCACCTGAGTACACTGCTGGCTCATGTTCAGACGTCCGTCCACCAGCACCCCCAGGTCCTTATCTGCCAGGCAGCTTTCCAGCTACTCTTCCCCAAGCCAGTAGCACTGAATGGTGGTGTTGTGACCCAAGTGTAGGACCTGACACTTAGCCTCATTAACCCTCGCGCAATCGACCTCAGCCCATCAATTCAACCTGCCCAGATCCCTCTGCAGAGCCTTTCTACCCTCAAGCAGATTGACATTCTCACTCACTTTGGTATTATCTGCAAACTTACTGAAGATGCACTCGAGCCCCTCATCCAGATCACTGACAAAGATATCTAACAAGAGTGGCTCCAAAACTGAGCCCTGGGGAACACTGCTTGTGATCAGTCACCAAGTGGATTTAACAACACAACTCTCTGGGCTCGGCAGCAAAGAGTACACCTACCTGTGCCATGAGCCACCAGGTTCTCTAGAAGAATGCTGTGGGAGACAGTGTCAAAGGCTTTACTAAAGTCCAAGTAGTCATGATCCACAGCTTCTCCCTAATCCACTAGGCAGGTCACCTGGTCATAGAAGGAGATCAGGTTGGTCAAGCAGGACCTGCCTTTCATGAACCCATGCTGTCTGGGCCTGACCCCCTGTTTGTCCTGTATGCGCCATGCAAATGCACTCAAGATGACCTCTTCCATAATCTTCCCTCGTAGCAAGGTCTTCTTACCAAGAACACAGTAAGTTTTATATCAATGTGAAAGGAACACCCTTGAATAATTTAGTGATAATCTCAGAGTACTTCAGCTATACTCCTCTTAAAATGGAAGTGGTATAATCTACTGGGAATTTCCTACCAATCTGTAGAAACAATCAGGAAATGGACTATGAAACAATTTTAAAACTTTGGAAGTGATTACGCATCTTCTGCGGATAGAAAAATTGAATGTTAAATGGCATGGGAATTTCAAATTGTTGATAAAAGACAGACATCCATAGTCACCATGTAGAAGACAACAGAAGGAACTGGCTAATTTAGAATGACTTACACTCAACTATGACTTACAGCTATATATCACACCCACATCTTTCTCTCTCTCTCTCCACATATACATACAGATAAAAAGCTTTTAAAAAGCTTTCCTCATGCCTGACTCCTCTAAGTAAGGTCAGAGTGGCTGAGCCATCCAGATAAAACTATGAAGACCTGTTCTTAACCCAAGAGGGACTGGGAAAAGATTGTTTTCTCTGTTGCAAGATGGGCTATGTACTTAAACAGGTTCTAAAATTCAGAGATGGAAGTCATAGAAAACATCTTAAATCATTGACATAAATATGACAAACCACCTTCAGAAGGAAAAATCCATGCCGCAAGTAAACAAATAAACTTGACAGAAACAGAAACAAATGGACTTTCCCGAAATTTTATAGCACAAACTGAAACAGCTAGGGGCTATGGTGTTGCAGATCTTTTGAAACTGCATATATTAAAGGATAATGGGCAGTTGGTCTTTCTAGCCAGGTTCCAAATCCAAAGCTACTGGTCAGTGATATTAAGGAGATGACTGTTAACACAGATGAACTTTCTGATAGAAAAAGGACTACCTATCAAAAGACATCTCATTGATTAGATGAGGATCTAATCTGATCAGGACCACCTGACTATCAGGAAGGGAAACAGAAAGAGACAGAAAGCCAGGCAGAGATAACCAATGGAAGGTGCAAAAGCTAACAAACAAAAGATGGTCCTGTCTGACAGGAATATGGTGCTAACAAATGATATGCGGAAAGACAATATTCCCATAGAGTGCAGAGAGGCAAGAGGAAAATAACCCAAAATATGCAGGGATATGGTAAAAAATTAAGAGGCTTATGATTCCCCAGCTAGAAAAATCCTTGCTGAATAAACACATTCTTTTTCTGTCAGGCGGAAGATACATGACTGAAAGCCCTCAGTTTACTGTGATAATAAAATGCACAAATTTAGTCAAAAGGATGTGGCTGGGAAGCAGGTAAGATGACTTGCTTTTCCTAGTCGTTGCATTCTGGATAACATGGAATCTTCTGGAAGGAAAGAGAAGGAACATCCTTCTGGGAACAAGCTGCTTTGCACAGCTCTGAGGAGCTGATGAAACATAAGAAAGGTCAGACAGATTGATGACACTTAAGAGAAGCAATGTAGAGATGAGCATGCAAACTTTCTTCATGAAAGAGGTATTTTCCAAAGACACAGCAGTGGTTGGGCAACTGAAAGTTGCTAGAACATGAGTAACACTGGAGGAAACAGAGATAAAGACAGTCTCTTCTTTTACTCTGAGCCTGCCAACAGATTTAAGTTTTCTCTGTATGAGGAAAGTGTGTTCTTTGGAAAACTTTTTTTTCAGGTAAAACGTAGTTTTAGGTTTTGAAAGCCTTTGGTACCTCTCAACATGCTTACTTAGAGTATGAAGAACTGAGAGAATGCAGATTACAGTAGACTTTAAAGTAGACTTCAAAGAGGTAACATCCCTGTACAAATGATCCTTTAAAGATTTCAGTTTCAAAATATAGGGTGCTCTGCTTTTTGTTTGTTTCCTTTTGCTTGCATTTTTCTTTGTTGATGGTTGTTTGTTATAGTCCCTACACCCTCACAGCAGTCAGTATCGGAAGGAAGGAAGGAAGGAAGGAAGGAAGGAAGGAAGGAAGGAAGGAAGGAAGGAAGGAAGGAAGGAAGGAAGG